>CAKAJE020002176.1:0-28614 GCA_916610135.2 Macropis europaea
TAGGGCGAACAGAGACCCGATTCGTTCATTTTATATTACGGTTAATATAAGAATTCAGCGTAATTCTATCACATTTGTTCAACGTACGTCGCTCCTGTTTCAGATAGCGTACTGGGCTAGGCGGCATCTTAAAGCGCGTGGAATGGCGGGTAAAATGCACTATTAAACTTCTATGATAGGGCTATCAGAGACCCGATTAGATCATTTCATATTTTGGTTAATATAAGAATTCAGCGAAATTCTATCACATTTGTTCAACTTACGTCGCTCCTATTTCAGATAGCTTATTGGGCTAAGCGGCATCTCAAAGCGCATGAAATGACGAGTGAAATGCACTATTAATCTTCAAGGGTAGGGCGAACAGAGACCCGATTAGAACATTTTACATTAAGGTTAATATAAGAATTCAGCGAAATTCTCTCACATTTGTTCAATTTACCTCGCTCCTATTTCAGATAGCTTATTGGGCAAAGCGGCATCTCAAAGCGCAAGAAATGGCGAGTAAAATGCACTATTAAACTTCTAGGGTAGGGCAAACAGAGACCCGATTAGATCATTTTATGTTATGGTTAATTTAAGAATTCAGCGAAATTCTATCACATTTGTTCAATTTACGTCGCTCCAATTTCAGGTAGCGTACTGGGCTAGGCGGCATCTTAAAGCGTGTGGAAAGGCGCGCTAAATGCACTATTAAACTTCTATGATAGGGCAATCAGAGACCCGACTAGGTCATTTTATATTTTGGTTAATATAAGAATTCAGCGAAATTCTATCACATTTGTTCAATTTACGTCGCTCCTATTTCAGATAGCTTATTGGGCTAAGCGGCATCTCAATGCGCATGAAATGGCGAGTAAAATGCACTATTAAACTTCTAGGATAAGGCAAACAGAGACCCGATTAGATCATTTTATATGACGGTTAATATAAGAATTCAGCGTAATTCTATCACATTTGTTCAGCTTACGTCGCTCCTATTTCAGATAGCGTACTGTGCTAGGCGGCATCTTAAAGCGCGTGGAATGGCGAGTAAAATGCACTATTAAACTTCTATGATAGGGCTATCAGAGACCCGATTAGATCATTTTATATTTTGGTTAATATAAGAATCCAGCGAAATTCTATCACATTCGTTCAATTTACGTCGCTCCTATTTCAGATAGCGTATTGGGCTAAGCGCCATCTCAAAGCGCATGAAATGGCGAGTAAAATGCACTATTAAACTTCTAGGGTAGGGCAAACACAGACCCGATTAGATCATTTTATATTATGGTTAATTTAAGAATTCAGCCAAATTCTATCACATTTGTTCAATTTACGTCGCTCCTATTTCAGATAGCGTTTTGGGCTAAGCAGCATCTCGAAGCCCATGAAATGGCGAGTAAAATGCACTGTTAAACTTCTAGGGTAGGGCAAACAGAGACCCGATTAGATCATTTTATATCATATACGGTTAATATAAGAATTCAGCGTAAGTCTATCACATTTGTTCAATTTACGTCGCTCCTATTTCAGATAGCTTATTGGGCTAAGCCGCATCTCAAAGCGCATGAAATGACGAGTGCAATGCACTATTAAACTTCTAGGGTAGGGCAAACAGAGACCCGATTAGATCATTTTATATTATGGTTAATTTAAGAATTCAGCCAAATTCTATCACATTTGTTCAATTTACGTCGCTCCTATTTCAGATAGCGTACTGGGCTAGGCGGAATCTTAAGGCGCGTGGATTGGCGAGTAAAATGCACTATTAAACTTCTATGATAGGGCAATCAGAGACCCGATTAGATCATTTTATATTTTGGTTAATATAAGAATTCAGCGAAATTTTATCACAATTGTTCTATTTACGTCGCTCCTATTTCAGATAGCGTATTGGGCTAAGCGGCATCTCAAAGCGCATTAAATGGCGAGTAAAATGCAGTATTAAACTTCTAGGGTAGGGCAAACGGAGACCCGATAAGATGATTTTATATTATGGTTAATTTAAGAATTCAGCGAAACTGTATCATATTTGTTCAATTTACGTCGCTCCTATTTCAGATAGCGTATTGGGGTAAGCGGCATCTCAATGCGCATGAAATGGCGAGTAAAATGCACTATTAAACTTCTAGGATAAGGCAAACAGGGACCCGATTAGATCATTTTATATTACGGTTAATATAAGAATTCAGCGTAATTCTATCACATTTGTTCAACTTACGTCGCTCCTATTTCAGATAGCGTACTGGGCTAGGCGGCATCTTAAAGCGCGTGGAATGGCGAGTAAAATGCACTATTAAACTTCTAGGGTAAGGCAAACAGAGACCCGATTAGATCATTTTATATTATGGTTAATTTAAGAATTCAGCAAAATTCGATCACATTCGTTCAATTTAGGTCGCTCCTATTTCAGATAGCGTATTGGGCTAAGCGGCATCTCAAAGCGCATGAAATGGCGAGTAAAATGCACTATTAAACTTCTAGGGTAAGGCAAACAGAGACCCGATTAGATCATTTTATATTATGGTTAATTTAAGAATTCAGCCAAATTCTATCACATTTGTTCAATTTACGTCGCTCCTATTTCAGAAAGCGTATTGGGCTAAGCGCCATCTCAAAGCGCATGAAATGGCGAGTAAAATACACTATTAAACTTCTAGGGTAGGGCAAACAGAGACCCGATAAGATGATTTTATATTATGGTTAACTTAAGAATTCAGCGAAACTGTATCATATTTGTTCAATTTACGTCGCTCCTATTTCAGATAGCGTATTGGGCTAAGCGGCATCTCAATGCGCATGAAATGGCGAGTAAAATGCACTATTAAACTTCTAGGGTAGGGCAAACAGAGACCCGGTTAGATCATTTTATATTTTGTTTAATATAAGATTTCAGGGAAATTCTATCACATTTGTTTAATTTACGTCGCTCCTATTTCAGATAGCGTATTGGGCGAAGCGGCATCTCAAAGCGCATGAAATGGCGACTAAAATGCACTATTAAACTTCTAGGGTAGGGCAAGCAGAGACCCGATTAGATCATTTTATATTATGGTTAATTTAAGAATTCAGCAAAATTCGATCACATTCGTTCAATTTAGGTCGCTCCTATTTCAGATAGCGTACTGGGTTAGGCGGCATCTCAAAGCGCATGAAATTGCGAGTAAAATGCACTGCTAAACTTGTAGGGTAGGTCAAACAGAGACCCGATTAGATCATTTTATATTATAGTTAATTTAAGATGTCAGCAAAATTCTGTCACATTTGTTCAATTTACGTTGCTCCAATTTCAGATAGCGTACTGGGTTAGGCGGCATCTTAAAGCGCGTGGAATGGCGATCAAAATGCACTATTAAACTTCTATGATAGGGCAATCAGAGACCCGACTAGATCATTTTATATTTTGGTTAATATAAGAATTCAGCTAAATTCTATCACAATTTTTCAATTTACGTCGCTCCTATTTCAGATAGCGTATTGGGCTAAGCGGCATCTCAAAGCGCATGAAATGACGAGTGAAAGGCACTCTTAAACTTCTAGGGTAGGGTGAACAGAGAACCGATTAGATCATTTTATATTACGGTTAATATAAGAATTCAGCGTAATTGTATCACATTTGTTCGACTTACGTCGCTCCTACTTCAGATAGCGTACTGGGCTCGGCGGCATCTTAAACCGCAAGAAATGGCGAGTAAAATGCACTATTAAACTTCTAGGGTAGGGCAAACAGAGACCCGATAAGATGATTTTATATTATGGTTAATTTAAGAATTCAGCCAAATTCTATCACATTTTTTCAATTTACGTCGCTCCTATTTCAGATAGCGTACTGGGCTAGGCGGAATCTTAAAGCGCGTGGATTGGCGAGTAAAATGCACTATTAAACTTCTATGATAGGGCAATCAGAGACCCGATTAGATCATTTTATATTTTGGTTAATACAAGAATTCAGGGAAATTCTATCACATTTGTTCAATTTACGTCGCTCCTATTTCAGATAGCGTATTGGGCTAAGCGGCATCTCAAAGCGCATGAAATGTCGAGTAAAATGCACTGCTAAACTTGTAGGGTAGGGCAAACAGAGACCCGATTAGATGATTTTATATTATGGTTAATTTAAGATGTCAGCAAAATTCTGTCACATTTTTCAATTTACGTCGCTCCAATTTCAGATAGCATACTGGGCTAGGAGGCATCTTAAAGCGCGTGGAATGGCGATCAAAATGCACTATTAGACTTCTATGGTAGGGCGAACAGAGACCCGACTAGATCATTTTACATTAAGGTTAATATAAGAATTCAGGGAAATTCTATCACATTTGTTCAATTTACGTCGCTCCCATTCCAGATAGCGTATTGGGCTATGCGGCATCTCGAAGCGCATGAAATGGCGAGTATAATGCACTATTAAACTTCTAGGGTATGGCAAACAGAGACCCGATTAGAACATTTTATATTACGGTTAATATAAGAATGCAGCGTAATGCTATCACATTTGTTCAAGTTACGTCGCTCATATTTCAAATAGCGTACTGGGCTAGGCGGCATCTTAAAGCGCGTGGAATGGCGAGTAAAATGCACTACTAAACTTCTATGATAGGGCAATCAGAGACCCGATGAGATCATTTTATATTTTGTTTAATATAAGATTTCAGGGAAATTCTATCGCATCTGTTCAATTTACGTCGCTCCTATTTCAGATAGCGTATTGGGCTAAGCGGCATCTCAAAGCGCATGAAATGGAGAATAAAATGCACTACTAAACTTCTAGGTTAGGGAGAACAGAGACCCGATTAGAACATTTTACATTATGGTTCATAAAAGAATTCAGCGAAACTCTATCACATTTTTTCAACTTACGTCGTTCCTATTTCAGATAGCGTATTGGGCTAAGCGGCAGCTCAAAGCGCATGAAATGGCGAGTAAAATGCAATATTAAGCTTCTAGGGTAGGGCAAACAGACACCCGATTAGATCATTTTATATTATGGTTAATTTAAGAATTCAGCAAAATTCTATCACATTTGTTCAATTTACGTCGCTTCTATTTCAGATAGCGTATTGGGCAAAGCGGCATCTCAAAGCGTATGAAATGGCGAATAAAATGCACTATTAAAGTTCTAGGCTAGGGCGAACAGAGATCCGATTAGATCATTTTACATTATGGTTAATAAAAGAGTTCAGCGAAATTCTATCACATTTGTTCAACTTATATCGCTCCTATTTCAGATAGCGTATTAGGCTAGGCGGCATCTCAAAGCGCATGAAATGACGAGTAAAATGCACTATTAAAGTTCTAGGGTACGGCAAACAGAGACCCGATTATATCATTTTACATTATGGTTAATAAAAGAATTCAGCGAAATTCTATCACATTTGTTCAATTTACGTCGCTCCTGTTCCAGATAGCGTATTGGGCTAAGCGGCATCTCAATGCGCATGAAATGGCGAGTAAAATGCACTACTAAACTTCTAGGGTAGGGCGAACAGAGACCCGGTTAGATCATTTTATATTTTGTTTAATATAAGATTTCAGGGAAATTCTATCACATTTGTTTAATTTACGTCGCTCCTATTTCAGATAGCGTATTGGGCGAAGCGGCATCTCAAAGCGCATGAAATGGCGACTAAAATGCACTATTAAACTTCTAGGGTAGGGCAAGCAGAGACCCGATTAGATCATTTTATATTATGGTTAATTTAAGAATTCAGCAAAATTCTATCACATTCGTTCAATTTAGGTCGCTCCTATTTCAGATAGCGTACTGGATTAGGCGGCATCTCAAAGCGCATGAAATTGCGAGTAAAATGCACTGCTAAACTTGTAGGGTAGGTCAAACAGAGACCCGATTAGATCATTTTATATTATAGTTAATTTAAGATGTCAGCAAAATTCTGTCACATTTGTTCAATTTACGTTGCTCCAATTTCAGATAGCGTACTGGGTTAGGCGGCATCTTAAAGCGCGTGGAATGGCGATCAAAATGCACTATTAAACTTCTATGATAGGGCAATCAGAGACCCGACTAGATCATTTTATATTTTGGTTAATATAAGAATTCAGCTAAATTCTATCACAATTTTTCAATTTACGTCGCTCCTATTTCAGATAGCGTATTGGGCTAAGCGGCATCTCAAAGCGCATGAAATGACGAGTGAAAGGCACTCTTAAACTTCTAGGGTAGGGTGAACAGAGAACCGATTAGATCATTTTATATTATGGTTAATTTAAGAATTCAGCCAAATTCTATCACATTTGTTCAATTTACGTCGCTCCTATTGCAGATAGCGTATTGGGCTAAGCGGCATCTCAATGCGCATGAAATGGCGAGTAAAATGCACTACTAAACTTCTAGGGTAGGGCGAACAGAGACCCGGTTAGATCATTTTATATTTTGTTTAATATAAGATTTCAGGGAAATTCTATCACATTTGTTTAATTTACGTCGCTCCTATTTCAGATAGCGTATTGGGCGAAGCGGCATCTCAAAGCGCATGAAATGGCGACTAAAATGCACTATTAAACTTCTAGGGTAGGGCAAGCAGAGACCCGATTAGATCATTTTATATTATGGTTAATTTAAGAATTCAGCAAAATTCTATCACATTCGTTCAATTTAGGTCGCTCCTATTTCAGATAGCGTACTGGATTAGGCGGCATCTCAAAGCGCATGAAATTGCGAGTAAAATGCACTGCTAAACTTGTAGGGTAGGTCAAACAGAGACCCGATTAGATCATTTTATATTATAGTTAATTTAAGATGTCAGCAAAATTCTGTCACATTTGTTCAATTTACGTTGCTCACAATTTCAGATAGCGTACTGGGTTAGGCGGCATCTTAAAGCGCGTGGAATGGCGATCAAAATGCACTATTAAACTTCTATGATAGGGCAATCAGAGACCCGACTAGATCATTTTATATTTTGGTTAATATAAGAATTCAGCTAAATTCTATCACAATTTTTCAATTTACGTCGCTCCTATTTCAGATAGCGTATTGGGCTAAGCGGCATCTCAAAGCGCATGAAATGACGAGTGAAAGGCACTCTTAAACTTCTAGGGTAGGGTGAACAGAGAACCGATTAGATCATTTTATATTATGGTTAATTTAAGAATTCAGCCAAATTCTATCACATTTGTTCAATTTACGTCGCTCCTATTGCAGAAAGCGTATTGGGCTAAGCGGCATCTCAAAGCGCATGAAATGACGCGTGAAATGCGCTTGTAATCTTCTAGGGTAGGGCGAACAGAGACCCGATTTGATCATTTTATATTACGGTTAATATAAGAATTCAGCGTAATTCTATCACATTTGTTCAACATACGTCGCTCCTATTTCAGATAGTGTACTGGGCTAGGCGGCATCTTAAAGCACGTGGAAGGTCGAGTAAAATGCACTACTAAACTTCTATGATAGGGCAATCAGAGTCCCGTTTAGATCATTTTATATTTTGTTTAATATAAGATTTCAGGGAAATTCTATCACATTTGTTCAATTTACGTCGCTCCTATTTCAGATAGCGTATTGGGCTAAGCGGCATCTCAAAACGCATGAAATGGGGAGTAAAATGCACTATTAAACTTCTAGGGTAGTGCAAACAGAGACCCGATAAGATGATTTTATATTATGGTTAACTTAAGAATTCAGCGAAACTGTATCATATTTGTTCAATTTACGTCGCTCCTATTTCAGATAGCGTATTGGGCTAAGCGGCATCTCAATGCGCATGAAATGGCGAGTAAAATGCACTATTAAACTTCTAGGGTAGGGCAAACAGAGACCCGGTTAGATCATTTTATATTTTGTTTAATATAAGATTTCAGGGAAATTCTATCACATTTGTTTAATTTACGTCGCTCTTATTTCAGATAGCGTATTGGGCGAAGCGGCATCTCAAAGCGCATGAAATGGCGACTAAAATGCACTATTAAACTTCTAGGGTAGGGCAAGCAGAGACCCGATTAGATCATTTTATATTATGGTTAATTTAAGAATTCAGCAAAATTCTATCACATTCGTTCAATTTAGGTCGCTCCTATTTCAGATAGCGTACTGGGTTAGGCGGCATCTCAAAGCGCATGAAATTGCGAGTAAAATGCACTGCTAAACTTGTAGGGTAGGTCAAACAGAGACCCGATTAGATCATTTTATATTATAGTTAATTTAAGATGTCAGCAAAATTCTGTCACATTTGTTCAATTTACGTTGCTCCAATTTCAGATAGCGTACTGGGTTAGGCGGCATCTTAAAGCGCGTGGAATGGCGATCAAAATGCACTATTAAACTTCTATGATAGGGCAATCAGAGACCCGACTAGATCATTTTATATTTTGGTTAATATAAGAATTCAGCTAAATTCTATCACAATTTTTCAATTTACGTCGCTCCTATTTCAGATAGCGTATTGGGGTAAGCGGCATCTCAAAGCGCATGAAATGACGAGTGAAAGGCACTCTTAAACTTCTAGGGTAGGGTGAACAGAGAACCGATTAGATCATTTTATATTACGGTTAATATAAGAATTCAGCGTAATTCTATCACATTTGTTCAACTTACGTCGCTCCTACTTCAGATAGCGTACTGGGCTCGGCGGCATCTTAAACCGCAAGAAATGGCGAGTAAAATGCACTATTAAACTTCTAGGGTAGGGCAAACAGAGACCCGATAAGATGATTTTATATTATGGTTAATTTAAGAATTCAGCCAAATTCTATCACATTTTTTCAATTTACGTCGCTCCTATTTCAGATAGCGTACTGGGCTAGGCGGAATCTTAAAGCGCGTGGATTGGCGAGTAAAATGCACTATTAAACTTCTATGATAGGGCAATCAGAGACCCGATTAGATCATTTTATATTTTGGTTAATATAAGAATTCAGGGAAATTCTATCACATTTGTTCAATTTACGTCGCTCCTATTTCAGATAGCGTATTGGGCTAAGCGGAATCTCAAAGCGCATGAAATGTCGAGTAAAATGCACTGCTAAACTTGTAGGGTAGGGCAAACAGAGACCCGATTAGATGATTTTATATTATGGTTAATTTAAGATGTCAGCAAAATTCTGTCACATTTTTCAATTTACGTCGCTCCAATTTCAGATAGCATACTGGGCTAGGAGGCATCTTAAAGCGCGTGGAATGGCGATCAAAATGCACTATTAGACTTGTATGGTAGGGCGAACAGAGACCCGACTAGATCATTTTACATTAAGGTTAATATAAGAATTCAGGGAAATTCTATCACATTTGTTCAATTTACGTCGCTCCCATTCCAGATAGCGTATTGGGCTATGCGGCATCTCGAAGCGCATGAAATGGCGAGTATAATGCACTATTAAACTTCTAGGGTAAGGCAAACAGAGACCCGATTACAACATTTTATATTACGGTTAATATAAGAATGCAGCGTAATGCTATCACATTTGTTCAAGTTACGTCGCTCATATTTCAGATAGCGTACTGGGCTAGGCGGCATCTTAAAGCGCGTGGAATGGCGAGTAAAATGCACTACTAAACTTCTATGATAGGGCAATCAGAGACCCGATGAGATCATTTTATATTTTGTTTAATATAAGATTTCAGGGAAATTCTATCGCATCTGTTCAATTTACGTCGCTCCTATTTCAGATAGCGTATTGGGCTAAGCGGCATCTCAAAGCGCATGAAATGGAGAATAAAATGCACTACTAAACTTCTAGGTTAGGGAGAACAGAGACCCGATTAGATCATTTTACATTATGGTTCATAAAAGAATTCAGCGAAACTCTATCACATTTTTTCAACTTACGTCGTTCCTATTTCAGATAGCGTATTGGGCTAAGCGGCAGCTCAAAGCGCATGAAATGGCGAGTAAAATGCAATATTAAGCTTCTAGGGTAGGGCAAACAGACACCCGATTAGATCATTTTATATTATGGTTAATTTAAGAATTCAGCAAAATTCTATCACATTTGTTCAATTTACGTCGCTTCTATTTCAGATAGCGTATTGGGCAAAGCGGCATCTCAAAGCGTATGAAATGGCGAATAAAATGCACTATTAAAGTTCTAGGCTAGGGCGAACAGAGATCCGATTAGATCATTTTACATTATGGTTAATAAAAGAGTTCAGCGAAATTCTATCACATTTGTTCAACTTATATCGCTCCTATTTCAGATAGCGTATTAGGCTAAGCGGCATCTCAAAGCGCATGAAATGACGAGTAAAATGCACTATTAAAGTTCTAGGGTACGGCAAACAGAGACCCGATTAGATCATTTTATATTATGGTTAATTTAAGAATTGAGCGAAATTCTATCACATTCGTTCAATTTACGTCGCTCCTATTACAGATAGCGTATTGGGCTATGCGGCATCTCAAGGCGCATGAAATGCCGAGTAAAACGCACTATTAAACATCTAGGGTAGGGCAAACAGAGACCCGATTAGATCATTTTACATTATGGTTAATAAAAGAATTCAGCGAAATTCTATCACATTTGTTCAATTTACGTCGCTCCTGTTCCAGATAGCGTATTGGGCTAAGCGGCATCTCAAAGCGCATGAAATGGCGAGTGAAATGCACTATATGACTTCTATGGTAGGGCGAACAGAGACCCGATTAGATCATTTTACATTGAGGTTAATATAAGAATTCACAGAAATTCTATCACATTTATTCAATTTACGTCGCTCCTATTTCAGATAGCGTATTGGGCTATGCGGCATCTCAAAGCGCATGAAATGGCGAGGAAAATGCACTATTAAACGTCTAGGGTTGGGCAAACAGAGACCCGATGAGATCATTTTATATTATGGTTAATTTAAGAATTCAGCAAAATTCTATCACATTTGTTCAATTTATGTCGCTACTATTTCAGATACCGTACTGGGCTCGGCGGCATCTTAAAGCGCGTGGAATGGCGAGTGAAATGCACTATTATACTTCTATGGTAGGGCGAACAGAGACCCGATTAGATCATTTTATATTATGGTTAATTTGAGAATTCAGCGAAATTCTATCACATTTGTTCAATTTACGTCGCTCCTATTTCAGATAGCGTATTGGGCTAAGCGGCATCTCAAAGCGCATGAAATGGCGAGTAAAATGCACTATCAAACTTCTAGGATAAGGCAAACAGAGACCCGATTAGATCATTTTATATTACGGTTAATATAAGAATGCAGCGTAATTCTATCACATTTGTTCAATTTACGTCGCTCCTATTTCAGATAGCGTATTGTGCTAAGCGGCATCTCAAAGCGCATGAAAAGGCGAGTGTAATGCACTATTAAACTTCTAGGGTAGGGCAATCAGTGACCCGATTAGATCATTTTATATTATAGTTAATTTAAGAATGCAGCGAAATTCTATCACATTTGTTCCATTTACGTCGCTCCTATTTCAGATAGCGTATTGGGATAAGCGGCATCTCTAAGCGCATGAAATGGAGAGTAAAATGCACTGCTAAACTTCTATGATAGGGCAATCAGAGACCCGATTAGATCATTTTATATTTTGTTTAATATAAGATTTCAGGGAAATTCTATCACATTTGTTCAATTTACGTAGCTCCTATTTCAGATAGCGTATTGGGCTAAGCGGCATCTCAAAGCGCATGAAATGGCGAGTAAAATGCACTATTAGATTTCTATGGTAGGGCGTACAGAGACCCGATTAGATCATTTTATATTATGGTTAATTTAAGAATTCAGCAAAATTCTATCACATTTGTTCAATTTACGTCGCTCCTATTTCAGATAGCGTATTGGGCAAAGCGGCATCTCAAAGCGTATGAAATGGCGAATAAAATGCACTATTAAAGTTCTAGGGTAGGGCAAACAGAGACCCGATTAGATCATTTTATATTATGGTTAATTTAAGAATTGAGCGAAATTCTATCACATTTGTTCAACTTACGTCGCTCCTAATTTAGATAGCGTACTGGGCTAGGCGGCATCTTAAAGCGCGTGGAATGGCGAGTAAAATGCACTGCTAAACTTCTATGATAGGGCAATCAGAGACCCGATTAGATCATTTTATATTTTGTTTAATATAAGATTTCAGGGAAATTCTATCACATTTGTTTAATTTACGTCGCTCCTATTTCAGATAGCGTATTGGGCGAAGCGGCATCTCAAAGCGCATGAAATGGCGACTAAAATGCACTATTAAACTTCTAGGGTAGGGCAAGCAGAGACCCGATTAGATCATTTTATATTATGGTTAATTTAAGAATTCAGCAAAATTCTATCACATTCGTTCAATTTAGGTCGCTCCGATTTCAGAAAGCGTACTGGGAGAGGCGGCATCTTAAAGCGCGTGGAATGCCGAGTAAAATCCACTATTAAACTTCTAGGCTCGGGCGAACAGAGACCAGATTAGATCATTTTACATTCTGGTTAATAAAATAATTCAGCGAAATTCTATCACATTTGTTCAACTTTCGTCGCTCATATTTCAGATAGCGCATTGGGCTGAGCGGCATCTCAAAGTGCATGAAATGGCGAGTAAAATGCTCAATTAAACTTCTAGGGTAGGGCAAACAGAGACCCGATTAGATCATTTTATATTATGGTTAATTTAAGAATTCAGCAAAATTCTATCACATTTGTTCAATTTACGTCGCTCCTATTTCAGATAGCGTATTGGGCTAAGCGGCATCTCAAAGCGCATGAAATGGCGAGTAAAGTGCAATACTAAACTTTTAGGATACGGCAAACAGAGACCCGATTAGATCATTTTATATTTTGGTTAATATAAGAATTCAGCGAAATTCTATCACAATTGTTCAATTTACGTCGCTCCTATTTCAGATAGCGTACTGGGCTAGGCGGCATGTCAAAGCGCATGAAATGGCGAGTAAAATGCCCTATTAAACTTCTGGGACAAGGCAAACAGAGCCCTGATTATATCATTTTATATTACGGTAAATATAAGAATTCGGCGTAATTCTATCACATTTGTTCAATTTACGTCGCTGCTATTCCAGATAGCTTATTGTGCTTAGCGGCATCTCAAAGCGCATGAAATGACGAGTGAAATGCACTATTAAACTTCTAGGGTAGGGCAAACAGAGACCCGATTAGATCATTTTATATTATGGTTAATTTAAGAATTCAGCGAAATTCTATCACAATTGTTCAATTTACGTCGCTCCTATTTCAGATAGCGTATTGGGCTAAGCGGCATCTGAAGGCGCATGAAATGGCGAGTAAAATGCACTATTAAACTTCTAGGGTAGGGCAAACAGATACCCGATTAAATCATTTTATATTATGGTTAATTTAAGATGTCAGCAAAATTTTATCACATTTGTTCAATTTACGTCGCTCCTATTTCAGATAGCGTACTGGGCTAGGCGGCATCTTGAAGCGCGTGGAATGGCGAGTAAAGTGCACTACTAAACTTCTATGGTAGGGCAAACAGAGACCCGATTAGATCATTTTATATTACGGTTAATATAAGAATTCAGCGTAATTCTATCACATTTGTTCAACTTACGTCGCTCCTAATTTAGATAGCGTACTGGGCTAGGCGGCATCTTAAAGCGCGTGGAATGGCGAGTAAAATGCACTGCTAAACTTCTATGATAGGGCAATCAGAGACCCGATTAGATCATTTTATATTTTGTTTAATATAAGAATTCAGGGAAATTCTATCACATTTGTTTAATTTACGTCGCTCCTATTTCAGATAGCGTATTGGGCGAAGCGGCATCTCAAAGCGCATGAAATGGCGAGTAAAATGAACAATTAAAATAATAGGGTAGGGCAAACAGAGACCCGATTAGATCATTTTATATTGTGGTTAATTTAAGCATTCAGCAAAATTCTATCACATTTGTTCAATTTACGTCGCTCCTATTTCAGATAGCGTATTGAGCTAAGCGGCATCTCAAAGCGCATGAAATGGCGAGTAAAATGCACTATTAGATTTCTATGGTAGGGCGTACAGAGACCCGATTAGATCATTTTATATTATGGTTAATTTAAGAATTCAGCAAAATTCTATCACATTTGTTCAATTTACGTCGCTCCTATTTCAGATAGCGTATTGGGATAAGCGGCATCTCAAAGCGCATGAAAAGGCGAGTAAAATGCACAATTAAACTAATAGGGTAGGGCAAACAGAGACCCGATTAAACCATTTTATATTGTGGTTAATTTAAGCATTCAGCAAAATTCTATCACATTTGTTCAATTTACGTCGCTCCTATTTCAGATAGCGTATTGGGCTAAGCGGCATCTCAAAGCGCATGAAATGGCGAGTAAAATGCACTATCTAACTTCTAGGATAAGGCAAACAGAGACCCGATTAGATCATTTTATATTACGGTTAATATAAGAATTCGGCGTAATTCTATCACATTTGTTCAATTTACGTCGCTGCTATTCCAGATAGCTTATTGTGCTTAGCGGCATCACAAAGCGCATGAAATGACGAGTGAAATGCACTATTAAACTTCTAGGATAAGGCAAACAGAGACCCGATTAGATCATTTTATATTTTGGTTAATATAAGAATTCAGCGAAATTCTATCACATTTGTTCAATTTACGTCGCTCATATTTCAGATAGCGAACTGGGCTATGCGGCATCTTAAAGCGCGCGGAATGGCGAGTAAAATGCACTATTAAACTTCTATGCTAGGGCAATCAGAGACCCGATTAGATCATTTCATATTTTGGTTAATATAACAATTCAGAGAAATTCTATCACATTTGTTTAATTTACGTCGCTCCTATTTCAGATAGCGTATTGGGTGAAGCGGCATCTCAAAGCGCATGAAATGGCGACTAAAATGCACTATTAAACTTCTAGGGTAGGGCAAGCAGAGACCCGATTAGATCATTTTATATTGTGGTTAATTTAAGCATTCAGCAAAATTCTATCACATTTGTTCAATTTACGTCGCTCCTATTTCAGATAGCGTATTGAGCTAAGCGGCATCTCAAAGCGCATGAAATGGCGAGTAAAATGCACTATTAGATTTCTATGGTAGGGCGTACAGAGACCCGATTAGATCATTTTATATTATGGTTAATTTAAGAATTCAGCAAAATTCTATCACATTTGTTCAATTTACGTCGCTCCTATTTCAGATAGCGTATTGGGATAAGCGGCATCTCAAAGCGCATGAAAAGGCGAGTAAAATGCACAATTAAACTAATAGGGTAGGGCAAACAGAGACCCGATTAAACCATTTTATATTGTGGTTAATTTAAGCATTCAGCAAAATTCTATCACATTTGTTCAATTTACGTCGCTCCTATTTCAGATAGCGTATTGGGCTAAGCGGCATCTCAAAGCGCATGAAATGGCGAGTAAAATGCACTATCTAACTTCTAGGATAAGGCAAACAGAGACCCGATTAGATCATTTTATATTACGGTTAATATAAGAATTCGGCGTAATTCTATCACATTTGTTCAATTTACGTCGCTGCTATTCCAGATAGCTTATTGTGCTTAGCGGCATCACAAAGCGCATGAAATGACGAGTGAAATGCACTATTAAACTTCTAGGATAAGGCAAACAGAGACCCGATTAGATCATTTTATATTTTGGTTAATATAAGAATTCAGCGAAATTCTATCACATTTGTTCAATTTACGTCGCTCATATTTCAGATAGCGAACTGGGCTATGCGGCATCTTAAAGCGCGCGGAATGGCGAGTAAAATGCACTATTAAACTTCTATGCTAGGGCAATCAGAGACCCGATTAGATCATTTCATATTTTGGTTAATATAACAATTCAGAGAAATTCTATCACATTTGTTTAATTTACGTCGCTCCTATTTCAGATAGCGTATTGGGTGAAGCGGCATCTCAAAGCGCATGAAATGGCGACTAAAATGCACTATTAAACTTCTAGGGTAGGGCAAGCAGAGACCCGATTAGATCATTTTATATTATGGTTAATTTAAGAATTCGGCGAAATTCTATCACATTTGTTCAATTTACGTCGCTCCTATTTCAGATAGCGTATTGGGCTAAGCGGCATCTCAAAGCGCATGAAATGGCGAGTAAAATGCAATACTAAACTTATAGGATAAGGCAAACAGAGACCCGATTAGATCATTTTATATTACGGTTAATATAAGAATTCAGCGTAATTCTATCACATTTGTTCAACTTACGTCGCTCCTAATTTAGATAGCGTACTGGGCTAGGCGGCATCTTAAAGCGCGTGGAATGGCGAGTAAAATGCACTGCTAAACTTCTATGATAGGGCAATCAGAGACCCGATTAGATCATTTTATATTTTGTTTAATATAAGATTTCAGGGAAATTCTATCACATTTGTTTAATTTACGTCACTCCTATTTCAGATAGCGTATTGGGCGAAGCGGCATCTCAAAGCGCATGAAATGGCGACTAAAATGCACTATTAAACTTCTAGGGTGGGGCAAGCAGAGACCCGATTAGATCATTTTATATTATGGTTAATTTAAGAATTCAGCAAAATTCTATCACATTCGTTCAATTTAGGTCGCTCCTATTTCAGATAGCGTACTGGGATAGGCGGCATCTTAAAGCGCGTGGAATGCCGAGTAAAATCCACTATTAAACTTCTAGGCTAGGGCGAACAGAGACCAGATTAGATCATTTTACATTCTGGTTAATAAAATAATTCAGCGAAATTCTATCACCTTTGTTCAACTTTCGTCGCTCCTATTTCAGATAGCGTATTGGGCTAAGCGGCATCTCAAAGCGCATGAAATGGCGAGTAAAATGCACTATTAAACTTCTAGGGTAGGGCAAGCAGAGACCCGATTAGATCATTTTATATTATGGTTAATTTAAGAATTCAGCAAAATTCTATCACATTTGTTCAATGTACGTCGCTCCTATTTCGGATAGCGTACTGGGCTAGGCGGCACCCTAAAGCGCGTGGAGTGGCGAGTAAAATGCACTATTAATCTTCTATGATAGGGCAATCAGAGACCCGATTAGATCATTTTATATTTTGGTTAATATAAGAATTCAGCGAAATTCTATCACATTTGTTCAACGTACGTCGCTCCTATTTCAGATAGCGTATTGGGATAAGCGGCATCGAAAAGCGCATGAAATGGCGAGTAAAATGCACAATTAAACTACTAGGGTAGGGCAAACAGAAACCCGATTAGATCATTTTATATTGTGGTTAATTTAAGAATTCAGCAAAATTCTATCACATTTGTTCAATTTACGTCGCTCCTATTTCAGATAGCGTATTGGGCTAAGCGGCATCTCAAAGCGCATGAAATGGCCAGTAAAATGCGCTATCAAACTTCTAGGATAAGGCAAACAGAGACCCGATTAGATCATTTTATATTTTGGTTAATATAAGAATTCAGCGAAATTCTATCACATTTGTTCAACTTACGTCGCTCCTAATTTAGATAGCGTACTGGGCTAGGCGGCATCTTAAAGCGCGTGGAATGGCGAGTAAAATGCACTGCTAGACTTCTATGATAGGGCAATCAGAGACCCGATTAGATCATTTTATATTTTGTTTAATATAAGATTTCAGGGAAATTCAATCACATTTGTTCAATTTAGGTTGCTCCTATTTCAGATACCGTACTGGGCTAGGCGGCATCTTAAAGCGCGTGGAATGCCGAGCAAAATCCACTATTAAACTTCTAGGCTAGGGCGAACAGAGACCAGATTAGATCATTTTACATTCTGGTTAATAAAATAATTCAGCGAAATTCTATCACCTTTGTTCAACTTTCGTCGCTCCTATTTCAGATAGCGTATTGGGCTAAGCGGCATCTCAAAGCGCATGAAATGGCGAGTAAAATGCACTATTAAACTTCTAGGGTAGGGCAAACAGAGACCCGATTAGATCATTTTATATTATGGTTAATTTAAGAATTCAGCAAAATTCTATCACATTTGTTCAATGTACGTCGCTCCTATTTCGGATAGCGTACTGGGCTAGGCGGCACCCTAAAGCGCGTGGAGTGGCGAGTAAAATGCACTATTAATCTTCTATGATAGGGCAATCAGAGACCCGATTAGATCATTTTATATTTTGGTTAATATAAGAATTCAGCGAAGTTCTATCACATTTGTTCAACGTACGTCGCTCCTATTTCAGATAGCGTATTGGGATAAGCGGCATCGAAAAGCGCATGAAATGGCGAGTAAAATGCACAATTAAACTACTAGGGTAGGGCAAACAGAAACCCGATTAGATCATTTTATATTGTGGTTAATTTAAGAATTCAGCAAAATTCTATCACATTTGTTCAATTTACGTCGCTCCTATTTCAGATAGCGTATTGGGCTAAGCGGCATCTCAAAGCGCATGAAATGGCCAGTAAAATGCACTATCAAACTTCTAGGATAAGGCAAACAGAGACCCGATTAGATTATTTTATATTACGGTTAATATAAGAATTCAGCGAAATTCTATCACATTTGTTCAATTTACGTCGCTCCTATTTCAGATAGCTTATTGGGCTAAGCGGCATCTGAAGGCGCATGAAATGGCGAGTAAAATGCACTATTAAACTTCAATGATAGGGCAATCAGAGACCCGATTAGTTCATTTTATATTTTGGTTAATATAAGAATTCAACGAAATTCTATCACATTTGTTCAATTTACGTCGCTTCTATTACAGATAGCTTATTGGGCTTAGCGGCATCTCAAAGCGCATGAAATGACGAGTGAAATGCACTATTAAACTTCTAGGGTAGGGCAAACGGAGACCCGATTAGGTTATTTTATATTATGGTTAATTTAAGAATTCAGCGAAATTCTATCACATTTGTTCAATTTACGTCGCTCCTATTACAGGTAGCTTATTGGGCTCAGCGGCATCTCAAAGCGCATGAAATGACGAGTGAAATGCACTATTAAACTTCTAGGCTAGGGCGAACAGCGACCCGAGCAGATCATTTTACATTATGGTTAATAAAAGAATTCAGCGAAATTCTATCACATTTGTTCAACTTTCGTCGCTCCTATTTCAGATAGCGTATTGGGCTAAGCGGCATCTCAAAGCGCATGAAATGGCGAGTGAAATGCACCACTAGACTTCTATGGTAGGGCGAACAGAGACACGATTAGATCATTTTATATTTTGGTTAATATAAGAATTCAGTGAAATTCTATCACATTTGTTCAATTTACGTCGCTCCTATTTCAAATAACGTATTGGGCTCAGCGGCCTCTCAAAGCGCATGAAATGGCGAGCAAAATGCATTATTAAACTTCTATCCTAGGGCAATCAGAGACCCGATTAGATCATTTTATATTAAGGTTACTTTAAGAATTCAGCGAAATTCTATCACATTTGTTCAATTTACGTCGCTCCTATTTCAAATAGCTTATTGGGCGAAGCGGCATCTCAAAGCGCATGAAATGACGAGTGAAATGCACTATTAAACTTCTAGGATAAGGCAAACAGAGACCCGATTAGATCATTTTATATTTTGGTTAATATAAGAATTCAGCGAAATTCTATCACATTTGTTCAACTTACGTCGCTCCTAATTTAGATAGCGTACTGGGCTAGGCGGCATCTTAAAGCGCGTGGAATGGCGAGTAAAATGCACTGCTAGACTTCTATGATAGGGCAATCAGAGACCCGATTAGATCATTTTATATTTTGTTTAATATATGATTTCAGGGAAATTCAATCACATTTGTTCAATTTAGGTCGCTCCTATTTCAGATACCGTACTGGGCTAGGCGGCATCTTAAAGCGCGTGGAATGCCGAGCAAAATCCACTATTAAACTTCTAGGCTAGGGCGAACAGAGACCAGATTAGATCATTTTACATTCTGGTTAATAAAATAATTCAGCGAAATTCTATCACCTTTGTTCAACTTTCGTCGCTCCTATTTCAGATAGCGTATTGGGCTAAGCGGCATCTCAAAGCGCATGAAATGGCGAGTAAAATGCACTATTAAACTTCTAGGGTAGGGCAAACAGAGACCCGATTAGATCATTTTATATTATGGTTAATTTAAGAATTCAGCAAAATTCTATCACATTTGTTCAATGTACGTCGCTCCTATTTCGGATAGCGTACTGGGCTAGGCGGCACCCTAAAGCGCGTGGAGTGGCGAGTAAAATGCACTATTAATATTCTATGATAGGGCAATCGGAGACCCGATTAGATCATTTTATATTTTGGTTAATATAAGAATTCAGCGAAATTCTATCACATTTGTTCAATTTACGTCGCTCATATTTCAGATAGCGTATTGGGCTAAGCGGCATCTCAAAGCGCATGAAATGGCGAGCAAAATGCACTATTAAACTTCTAGGGTAGGGCAATCAGTGACCCGATTAGATCATTTTATATTATAGTTAATTTAAGAATTCAGCGAAATTCTATCACATTTGCTCAATTTACGTCGCTCCTATTTCGGATAGCGTATTGGGCTATGCGGTATCTCAGAGCGCATGAAATGGCGAGTAAAATGCAATACTAAACTTCTAGGATAAGGCAAACAGAGACCCGGTTAGATCATTTTATATTACGGTTAATATAAGAATTCAGCGTAATTCTATCACATTTGTTCAACTTACGTCGCTCCTAATTTAGATAGCGTACTGGGCTAGGCGGCATCTTAAAGCGCGTGGAATGGCGAGTAAAATGCACTGCTAAACTTCTATGATAGGGCAATCAGAGACCCGATTAGATCATTGTATATTTTGTTTAATATAAGATTTCAGGGAAATTCTATCACATTTGTTCAATTTACGTCGCTCCTATTTCAGATAGCGTATTGGGCTAAGCGGCATCTCAAGGCGCATGAAATGGCGAATAAAATGCGCTATTAAACTTCTAGGCTGGGGCGAACAGAGACCCGATTAGATCATTTTACATTATGGTTCTTAAAAGAATTCAGCGAAATTCTATCACATTTGTTCAACGTACGTCGCTCCTATTTCAGATAGCGTATTGGGATAAGCGGCATCGAAAAGCGCATGAAATGGCGAGTAAAATGCACAATTAAACTACTAGGGTAGGGCAAACAGAGACCCGATTAGATCATTTTATATTGTGGTTAATTTAAGAATTCAGCAAAATTCTATCACATTTGTTCAACTTACGTCGCTCCTATTTCAGGTAGCGCACTGGGCTAGGCGGCATCTTAAAGCGCGTGGAATGGCGAGTAAAATGCACTATTAAACTTCTAGGATAAGGCAAAGAGAGACCCGATTAGATCATTTTATATTACGGTTAATATAAGAATTCGGCGTAATTCTATCACATTTGTTCAATTTACGTCGCTGCTATTCCAGATAGCTTATTGTGCTTAGCGGCATCTCAAAGCGCATGAAATGACGAGTGAAATGCACTATTAAACTTCTAGGATAAGGCAAACAGAGACCCGATTAGATCATTTTATATTTTGGTTAATATAAGAATTCAGCGAAATTCTATCACATTTGTTCAATTTACGTCGCTCCTATTTCAGATAGCTTATTGGGCAAAGCGGCATCTCAAAGCGCAAGAAATCGCGAGTAAAATGCACTATTAAACTTCTAGGGTAGGGCAAACAGAGACCCGATTAGATCATTTTATGTTATGGTTAATTTAAGAATTGAGCGAAATTCTATCACATTTGTTCAACTTACGTCGCTCCTAATTTAGATAGCGTACTGGGCTAGGCGGCATCTTAAAGCGCGTGGAATGGCGAGTAAAATCCACTATTAAACTTCTAGGCTAGGGCGAACAGAGACCAGATTAGATCATTTTACATTCTGGTTAATAAAATAATTCAGCGAAATTCTATCACCTTTGTTCAACTTTCGTCGCTCCTATTTCAGATAGCGTATTGGGCTAAGCGGCATCTCAAAGCGCATGAAATGGCGAGTAAAATGCACTATTAAACTTCTAGGGTAGGGCAAACAGAGACCCGATTAGATCATTTTATATTTTGGTTAATATAAGAATTCAGTGAAATTCTATCACATTTGTTCAATTTACGTCGCTCCTATTTCAAATAGCGTATTGGGCTCAGCGGCATCTCAAAGCGCATGAAATGGCGAGCAAAATGCATTATTAAACTTCTATCCTAGGGCAATCAGAGACCCGATTAGATCATTTTATATTAAGGTTACTTTAAGAATTCAGCGAAATTCTATCACATTTGTTCAATTTACGTCGCTCCTATTTCAAACAGCTTATTGGGCGAAGCGGCATCTCAAAGCGCATGAAATGACGAGTGAAATGCACTATTAAACTTCTAGGATAAGGCAAACAGAGACCCGATTAGATCATTTTATATTTTGGTTAATATAAGAATTCAGCGAAATTCTATCACATTTGTTCAATGTACGTCGCTCCTATTTCAGATAGCTTATTGGGCAAAGCGGCATCTCAAAGCGCAAGAAATGGCGAGTAACATGCACTATTAAACTTCTAGGGTAGGGCAAACAGAGACCCGATTAGATCATTTTATGTTATGGTTAATTTAAGAATTGAGCGAAATTCTATCACATTTGTTCAACTTACGTCGCTCCTAATTTAGATAGCGTACTGGGCTAGGCGGCATCTTAAAGCGCGTGGAATGGCGAGTAAAATGCACTGCTAGACTTCTATGATAGGGCAATCAGAGACCCGATTAGATCATTTTATATTTTGTTTAATATAAGATTTCAGGGAAATTCTATCACATTTGTTTAATTTACGTCGCTCCTATTTCAGATAGCGTATTGGGCGAAGCGGCATCTCAAAGCGCATGAAATGGCGACTAAAATGCACTATTGAACTTCTAGGGTGGGGCAAGCAGAGACCCGATTAGATCATTTTACATTATGGTTCTTAAAAGAATTCAGCGAAATTCTATCACATTTGTTCAACGTACGTCGCTCCTATTTCAGATAGCGTATTGGGATAAGCGGCATCGAAAAGCGCGTGGAATGGCGAGTAAAATGCACTGCTCAACTTTTATGATAGGGCAATCAGAGACCCGATTAGCTCATTTTATATTTTGTTTAATATAAGATTTCAGGGAAATTCTATCACATTTGTTCAATTTACGTCGCTCCTATTTCAGATAGCTTATTGGGCTAAGCGGCATGTCAAAGCGCATGAAATGACGAGTGAAATGCACTGTTAAACTTCTATGATAGGGCAGTCAGAGACCCGATTAGATCATTATATATTTTGTTTAATATAAGATTTCAGGGAAATTCTATCACATTTGTTCAATTTACGTCGCTCCTATTTCAGATAGCTTATTGGGCTAAGCGGCATCTGAAGGCGCATGAAATGGCGAGTAAAATGCACTATTAAACTTCTAGGGTAGGGCAAACAGAGACCCGATGAGATCATTTTATATTATGGTTAATTTAAGATGTCAGCAAAATTTTATCACATTTGTTCAATTTACGTCGCGCCTATTTCAGATAGCGTACTGGGCTAGGCGGCATCTTAAAGCTCGTGGAATGGTGAGTAAAATGCACTATTAAACTTCTAGGGTAGGGCAATCAGAGACCCGATTAGATCATTTTATATTTTGGTTAATATAAGAATTCAACGAAATTCTATCACATTTGTTCAATTTACATCGCTCCTATTTCAGATAGCGAATTGGGCTAAGCGGCATCTCAAAGCGCATGAAATGACGAGTGAAATGCACTATTAAACTTCTAGGGTAGGGCAAACAGAGACCCGATTAGGTCATTTTATATTATGGTTAATTTAAGAATTCAGCAAAATTCTATCACATTTGTCCAATTTACGTCGTTCCTATTTCAGATAGCGTCCTCGGCTAAGCCGCATCTAAAAGCGCATGAAATGCCGAGTATAATGCACTATTATACTTCTAGGATAAGGCAAACAGAGACCCGATTAGATCATTATATATTACGGTTAATATAAGAATTCAGCGTAATTCTATCACATTTGTTCAACTTACGTCGTTCCTATTTCAGATAGCGTACTGGGCTAGGCGGCATCTTAAAACGCGTGGAATGGCGAGTAAAGTGCACTATTAAACTTCTATGATAGGGCAATCAAAGACCCGGTTAGATCATTTTATATATTGGTTAATATAAGAATTCAACGAAATTCTATCACATTTGTAAAATTTACGTCGCTCCTATTACAGATAGCTTATTGGGCTTAGCGGCATCTCAAAGCGCATGGAATGACGAGTGAAATGCACTATTAAACTTCTAGGGTAGGGCAAACAGTCACGCGATTAGATCATTTTATATTATGGTTAATTTAAGAATTCAGCAAAATTCTATCACATTTGCTCAATTTACGTCGCTCCTATTTCAGATAGCGTATTGGGATAAGCGGTATCTCAAAGCGCATGAAATGGCGAGTAAAATGCAATACTAAACTTCTAGGATAAGGCAAACAGAGACCCGATTAGATCATTTTATATTTTTGTTAATATAAGAATTCAGCGAAATTCTTTCACATTTGTTCAATTTACGTCGCTCATATTTCCGATAGCGTATTGTGCTAAGCGGCATCTCAAAGCGCATGAAATGACGAGTAAAATGCACTATTAAACTTCTAGGGTAGGGCAAACAGAGACCCGATTAGATCATTTTATATTTTGGTTAATATAAGAATTCAGCGAAATTCTATCACATTTGTTCAATTTACATCGCTCCTATTTCAGATAGCGAATTGGGCTAAGCGGCATCTCAAAGCGCATGAAATGACGAGTAAAATGCACTATTAAACTTCTAGGGTAGGGCAAACAGAGACCCGATTAGATCATCTAATATTATGGTTAATTTAAGAATTCAGCAAAATTCTATCACATTTGTTCAATTTACGTCGCTCCTATTTCAGATAGCGTATTGGGGTAAGCGGCATCTCAAAGCGCATGAAATGGCGAATAAAATACGCTATTAAACTTCTAGGCTAGGGCGAACAGAGACCCGATTAGATCATTTTACAATATGGTTCATAAAAGAATTCAGCGTAATTCTATCACATTTGTTCAACGTACGTCGCTCCTATTTCAGATAGCGTACTGGGCTAGGCGGCATCTGAAAGCGCGTGGAATGGCGGGTAAAATGCACTATTAAACTTCTATGATAGGGCTATCAGAGACCCGATTAGATCATTTTATATTTTGGTTAATATAAGAATTCAGCGAAATTCTATCACATTTGTTCAACTTACGTCGCTCCTACTTCAGATAGCGTATTGGGCTAAGCGGCATCTCAAAGCGCATGAAATGACGAGTGAAATGCACTATTAAACTTCTAGGATAAGGCAAACAGAGACCCGATTCGATCATTTTATATTACGGTTAATATAAGAATTCAGCGAAATTCTATCACATTTGTTCAATTTACGTCGCTCCTATTTCAGATAGCTTATTGGGCTAAGCGGCATCTCAAAGCGCATGAAATGACGAGTGAAATGCACTATTAAACTTCTAGGGTAGGGCAAACAGAGACCCGATTAGATCATTTTATATTACGGTTAATTTAAGAATTCAGCCAAATTCTAACACATTTGTTCAATTTACGTCGCTCCTATTGCAGATATCGTATTGGGCTAAGCGGCATCTCAAAGCGCATGAAATGGCGAGTAAAGTGCACTGCTAAACTTCTAGGGAAGGGCGAACAAAGGCCCGATTAGATCATTTTACATTAAAGTTAATATAAGAATTCAGGGAAATTCTATCACATTTGTTCAATTTACGTCGCTCCTATTTCAGATAGCGTATTGGGCTAAGCGCCATCTCAAAGCGCATGAAATTGCGAGTGAAATGCACTGTTAAACTTCTAGGGTAGGGCGAACAGAGACCCGATTAGATCATTTTACATTAAGGTTAATATAAGTATTCAGGGAAATTCTATCACATTTGTTCAATTTACGTCGCTCCTATTTCAGATAGCGTATTGGGCTAAGCAGCATCTCAAAGCCCATGAAATGGCGAGTAAAATGCACTGTTAAACTTCTAGGGTAGGGCAAACAGAGACCCGATTAGATCATTTTATATCATATACGGTTAATATAAGAATTCAGCGTAAGCCTATCACATTTGTTCAATTTACGTCGCTCCTATTTCAGATAGCTTATTGGGCTAAGCGGCATCTCAAAGCGCATGAAATGTCGAGTGAAATGCACTATTTAACTTCTAGGGTAGGGCAAACAGAGAACCGATTAGATCATTTTATATTATGGTTAATTTAAGAATTCAGCCAAATTCTATCACATTTGTTCAATTTACGTCGCTCCTATTTCAGATAGCGTACTGGGCTAGGCGGTATCTTAAAGCGCGTGGATTGGCGAGTAAAATGCACTATTAAACTTCTATGATAGGGCAATCAGAGACCCGACTAGATCATTTTATATTTTGGTTAATATAAGAATTCAGCGAAATTCTATCACAATTGTTCTATTTACGTCGCTCCTATTTCAGATAGCTTATGGGGCTAAGCGGCATCTCAATGCGCATGAAATGGCGAGTAAAATGCACTATTAAACTTCTAGGATAAGGCAAACAGAGACCCGATTAGATCATTTTATATGACGGTTAATATAAGAATTCAGCGTAATTCTATCACATTTGTTCAACTTACGTCGCTCCTATTTCAGATAGCGTACTGTGCTAGGCGGCATCCTAAAGCGCGTGGAATGGCGAGTAAAATGCACTATTAAACTTCTATGATAAGGCTATCAGGGACCCGATTAGATCATTTTATATTTTGGTTAATATAAGAATCCAGCGAAATTCTATCACACTCGTTCAATTTACGTTGCTCCTATTTCAGATAGCGTATTGGGCTAAGCGCCATCTCAAAGCGCATGAAATGGCGAGTAAAATGCACTATTAAACTTCTAGGGTACGGCAAACAGAGACCCGATTAGATCATTTTATATTATGGTTAATTTAAGAATTCAGCCAAATTCTATCACATTTGTTCAATTTACGTCGCTCCTATTGCAGATATCGTATTGGGCTAAGCGGCATCTCAAAGCGCATGAAATGGCGAGTAAAATGCACTGCTAAACTTCTAGGGTAGGGCGAACAAAGGCCCGATTAGATCATTTTACATTAAGGTTAATATAAGAATTCAGGGAAATTCTATTACATTTGTTCAATTTACGTCGCTCCTATTTCAGATAGCGGATTGGGCTAAGCGCCATCTCAAAGCGCATTAAATTGCGAGTGAAATGCACTATTAAACTTCTAGGGTAGGGCGAACAGAGACCCGATTAGATCATTTTACATTAAGGTTAATATAAGTATTCAGGGAAATTCTATCACATTTGTTCAATTTACGTCGCTCCTATTTCAGATAGCGTATTGGGCTAAGCAGCATCTCAAAGCCCATGAAATGGCGAGTAAAATGCACTGTTAAACTTCTAGGGTAGGGCAAACAGAGACCTGGTTAGATCATTTCATATTATGGTTTATTTAAGAATTCAGAAAAATTCTATCACTTTTGTTCAACATACGTCGCTCCTATTTCAGATAGCTTATTGGGCTAAGCGGCATCTTAAAGCGCGTGGAAGGGCGAGTAAAATGCACTTCTAAACTTCTATGATAGGGCAATCAGAGTCCCGTTTAGATCATTTTATACTTTGTTTAATATAAGATTTCAGGGAAATTCTATCACATTTGTTGAATTTACGTCGCTCCTATTTCAGATAGCGTATTGGGCTAAGCGGCATCTCAAAGCGCATGAAATGACGAGAGAAATGCACTATTAAACTTCTTGGGTTAGGCAAACAGAGACCCGATTAGATCATTTTATATTATGGTTAATTCAAGATGTCAGCAAAATTCTATCACATTTGTTCAATTTACGTCGCTCCTATTTCAGATATCGTATTGGGCTAAGCGGCATCTCAAAGCGCATGAAATGACGAGTGAAATGCACTATTAATCTTCAAGGGTAGGGCGAACAGAGACCCGATTAAAACATTTTACATGAAGGTTAATATAAGAATTCAGCGAAATTCTCTCACATTTGTTCAATTTACGTCGCTCCTATTTCAGATAGCTTATTGGGCAAAGCGGCATCTCAAAGCGCAAGAAATGGCGAGTAAAATGCACTATTAAACTTCTAGGGTAGGGCAAACAGAGACCCGATTAGATCATTTTATATTATGGTTAATTTAAGAATTCAGCGAAATTCTATCACATTTGTTCAATTTACGTCGCTCCAATTTCAGATAGCGTACTGTGCTAGGCGGCATCTTAAAGCGCGTGGAATGGCGAGCTAAATGCACTATTACACTTCTATGATAGGGCAATCAGGGACCCGACTAGATCATTTTATATTTTGGTTAATATAAGAATTCAGCGAAATTCTATCACATTTGTTCAATTTACGTCGCTCCTATTTCAGATAGATTATTGGGCTAAGCGGCATCTCAAAGCGCATGAAATGACGAGTGAAATGCACTATTAAACTTCTAGGGTAGGGCAAACAGAGACCCGATTAGATCATTTTATATTATGGTTAATTTAAGAATTCAGAAAAATTCTATCACATTTGTTCAATTTACGTCGCTCCTATTTCAGATAGCTTATTGGGCTAAGCGGCATCTCAAAGCGCATGAAATGACGAGTGAAATGCACTATTAAACTTCTAGGGTAAGGCGAAGAGAGACCCGATTAGATCATTTTACATTAAGGTTAATATAAGAATTCAGGGAAATTCTATCACATTTGTTCAATTTAAGTCGCTCC
>CAKAJE020002177.1:0-14062 GCA_916610135.2 Macropis europaea
GACCTTCGTCTCCCAGTTTCCGTGAAGCGAAACTGTTTGTACACGAGCAAGAGTAGCATTGACGGAGTTGCTGGCGTCCCGGTCGTTCAATTAATTTGTTCCGGATTAACGAAGCACGATGGAACGTGGTCGACGGAACGAGGACTGTTCGAGAGGGACGCAGGACGTGAAGGAAGAAAGAGGAATTCTTTCCTGTAGCAGCGAATGCACGGAAACCCTCGAAGGCGTATCGCGAACGAGACAACCGATAATTTGTTTTGGGCCTCTTCTCTCCTTCGCAACAGAGAGTAGGTACACGAGGAGAAGCGAACTTTGCATTGTTACGGAATCGAGTGTCGCATTCGCTGACTGCCGACAATTTCGAAGTTTTAATTTGAGTTTGAGGATTCATTAGGGACATTATGCTCCGCCCGGCAAACTTCCAAGCAGCCACGCGAACGCCACCACCCCTGCCACGTCCCTCCACCCAAAGTCCCCCAAAACACCCCCCACCACCGTGCCACTCGAATCACAGAGCACAGATCGAATAATTCCGGAGTCGCGGATCGTGTCCCTTTTTTTTTCCATTATCCGGCAGCAAGTTTTTCTTCGACGGCATCCAAAGGGCCACTTAACAATGCCACGCGCGATCGCTCGACACATTCAAACATCAATTCTAATGTCGTCGAGAGAAAAGGGGCTACCGTGTTTCCTGATCGGGTTAAAACACTTTTGAGATCATGGTATTTCAAATATTGTTTCATATGACGCGTTATTTCAGTTTATGGTAATTTTGTTTTTAAAATATTAGGTCATCCCATACGTAATGCGAATTTTCTTTCATATTTATGGAAGTTGAAATACAAAAACAATCAAAACCATTAGTCTTCTGTACAGGGTGTCCCACGCAAATGGGACAAGCTGTATTTTCCAAACGGTTAGAGATAGATAAAAATACTATCAATAAAAATTAGATGGTATCCAATGATGCATAATCTGGAAATAATTTTATACATTTTAGGAATTGGTGTACCTATAAATGCAATTGCATATTTTTTTTAAATAGAATCCTATAGTTTTTACTGGACTATTCGACGCAGTTTTTTAATCTCTACAAAAGAGTACTAAGCTATTTAAGCCCAAAACCTGTTAGTTCGACAGTTATTACTGTTAAAAGTTTGCTAAATTACTTTTCTGCTTATCAGCACATTTTCGCTGAGATATTCTCGTGTACTATTACGCATTACAATGTTTGTAAACATGAATCCATTCTTAATATCAACGAGTGTACAATCAAATTTCGATACATCGATAATCGAATTTCGAGATTTTTTCCAATGTCCATTTTGTAAAAGTTCCTTCGTTTCGTAGCACAGAAGCTGCCTAGAACACTTTTGATATCGTTGACGTTGATCATTTTTTTTCAACTTCAATAATTTTGCAGATTCCTAAATAGGTAGTAGGCTCGTGATCTATATATTATAAATATGTGGTTTACTCGAATATAAATTCTTAAAAGTGTTCTATTACAACATCCTTGATTTTCAAAGAATTATCTAAAGTAAATTATGTCGACAAATATTCTTTCTGTGTCTGTCCCTTAGAGTGCTTGAATAATAAACTTCAGCTTAGATAGGCATGAAGAAAATTGTAAGGCGAGTGATTAACCCCTTCGCGTCTCGCAAACTGGTTTCTACACATTCGATTCTTTGGTCGAGATATCTCGCGACCCGGTGTCGCCTGTTCGACGCCCTGGGCGAAATATCTCGCATGTCATTTCATTGCACTATTTAATGATGCTATACACATGATATTTTATAATTGTGTATTATCACTAAGAGAAGAGTATATATTTTTTAGAAAAATTGAAAATCACATGGAAATTACAATTATACTCTCGATATAGACGCAAGAAATCTCCCCAAAACGTCTAATAAACGACACTGAATTGTTAATATTAATGTAAACAGCAAGGTATCTCGTGCAAACAATCGAATGGGTTACGAGACGACTAAGGTAGGGACACAAAACATAGCACACGCCGCTGTATTATCCATGAAGAAATCAACGCGACGTTACAAAGACCTCCAACGCCAGCGTCCCATATATTGAATTGTTTAGTAATTCAGCGAGACGCGAGGGTAAAAAACAGGATACATAAGAAAGTAGCCATCGTTCGGCTTAAAAGCGGAAAAGGAAATCGTAGCCCGCCTCCCGGCGTATGGGGGTGACCCTCTTCCTTCCTTTTTTTCCACGTGAACTCATGCGAAATATCGATTCGCCGTGGCGGCATGGAGCATATAAATAAGAAGAGTTTTCCTGCGTGCACACGCGTCGCTGCCCACGCCACGTTCTCTCGCAGAGCCCTCCAGCCCATTTCTCTGGCATTTACGTCACGGCACCGGGGGGTTTTACACCGGAGATGGGTGGAGGGTTGCGCTCATGGAACAGAGGATGAGCGAGTTTCATCGTGGGGGTAGAGGGATGCGAAAGAGACGGGCCAGAGGGACGGAGATTATGCTGCGGGACTTCTGAGTGGGGAGAAAACCTACTGCCTACGAACGAAACATCTCCCTCAAAAACCACCCTCGCCACCCTCCGCCCCGTCCCTTCTCTGCACTCTCTCGTTCTCTCCATCGGGCGATCCCGTACATCTACCTCTCGTATCGATTCCCTCGCGATCTTGGCACCGAACGAGCATACCTTCGCCGCCGAAAAACCGGGAGGACCGATGACAGCGATGATAGGTGAAAGTGAACGACAGCTGATGTTTCTGAAAGTTACCTCCATCGATCTCGAACCCGAATTAGACGGTTGGTTGGACGAATTAAGGTCCGTTCATATTTACAGACACTGAACGTGCCTGACGCGTAGCGTGGCAGACATAACAAATATTCCTGAATGCAGCAGGACCTTGATTATCCGGACTGTAATCAGTAACAGTATGACTCACAGTTTTACTATGTGTCGCATAAAAATAGTAATATTATTTTAGAATGTAAAATATATAATTGTGTAAAATGCACAGTATCACTAAGGATAATTTTTGTCCATAACTGGCGTAAGATGACCAATTTTCAGGTGACCCACGTTCGCATAATCGAGATTCTACTGTACATATTTATAAGAGCTTTCTTATTTAACGTAATATAACTGTACGGAGAACTATAAACACGGCCCGTTCCAGCATCACATCCTTGCGGAGAATAGTTTGTTTGTGTTTGTTTGTACCCGTCTGTATGGTCAGTGTGAATACATGTCGTAGACCACACAAGCTTGAAACACTCGTTCGCAGAAACCTGCATATTAGCAATGGATGACAACAAATTAAATAAAATTGGTTAGAGAACATAGATTCTCCTTCTGTTTTTCTCTTTTTCAGCATAGAATGTACAATAAAACGTTTTTTTTTTGTTCTTTTCTGATCTTCCTCTTCCAGTAGTAATGCAATTATGGACAAGTAGTCTTCACTAGGTAAATGTCAAAATATTTTTTAACAATAAATGTCCTGACGTCGAGGCAATCCTAGCGATCCTCTGTGCAAGCGCATAGTAGCGTCCCTGTTTCTATATTATCGAAAGTGTGAGGACTCGCACTGTAAATATCTATCAGTGTGAATACTATCGAAAGTGCCATGTCTGCCACACTACACGTTTGGAAAGTTCAATATCTATAGATATGAACGGACCTTTAAGGTGCGGAACGTAGTAGAAGTTCGAAAAAATCGAGACAATTTTTTTTATATAAAATCGTATAAATGTTCAAGAATATCGCCCGAAAATCGTACTGTGATATTCTTAAAATTAATCCCTTAAAAATCCAAACAACAATCATAGAACATTTAATACATCCGACACACGTATATTACGATGATTAGACTGCGGATGTTTATGCAAATGCACACTTTTACATTTCAATATTTTTCCGGTAATACAGTTGATGTAACGAAACATTGACCAAACAGCACTATGGCTGTTAAATGTTCAAAAAATGTTTCTTATTTTCCATTCCTTAAGTGTGCATTTTTTCCATGTTTCGATATGTTAAACTGCATAAGCATCCGCAGTTTAATGATGTTTTGTGAAATCTGGAGACACACACCCAGACCACTAATCATATTTACCAATGACAAGGCATGTATTCAATCTGTAAACACATTGAAAGATATTTAATATTGTTACGTTTCAACTACAGAATCTATTAATATTCCACGGCTTGAAATATTCAAAGAACCGCGTAAGTTCGTAGAGTATTCCTACATGTCGTGGTTCGCAGGATGAGGGGAAAGTACGGAGGAAGAAAGAGCAAGAGGAAAAAGGGGGTGGCCAGAAAGATACGAGGGTGGACCACGGTAAGAGGCGGATGAAACGTAGTTGGTTCGTATCAGCATAATGTAGATATCTATTCCTTGCCTCTTCCGTTAGCTTCGAGGTTTGGAGATGGCTGGAATACGGGACGGGGGATGAAATTGAAATGAAACTACCCGAAGGAGCAGACGGCCCCGCGGGTTTCCAAACCCGGAGAAAGATTAAAACGCGGCCGAATGGATGCGAAAGAAAGTTTCGCCGCCGAACTATACTCCTACCTAAACTAGAACCGATTTTACTCCTCTATACATGCACGTACTCTCCCCGGCCATTCGAGTAATTCTTCCTCCGGCTGGAAACTAACCGGAAAATCTGAATGTAATTGTAAATTAAAACTTTCTGCTGTTGCCTTTTATCTGTAATTCACCGATGAACGCTGTATTTTCCCTTCAAATTGATTGAATAACGATTGAAACAATACGGGGTGAATCGGTGTAACGTAGCACCTTAAATAACTGATTCAATATTGGTATTGAAAAATAATGTTTTGGGACAAATATGTTCTATTCAATGGGACATATTGAATAGTTGAAATTCTTTTTTAATAATTAAAGGTGCCCTTGCTTTTTTAAATAGAACGTGGTATGTTTTCTCATAGAATGTTGTAGCTGATAGCATAAATAAATAGTAACACTAAATGTAAATGCCTTAATGCATTTCCTGTCCTACTTGTAAATGAATTTTTGACAGCTTCTCCTCTAGCTTTGTAAACATTACATTAGGAAAATATGATTTCTCAACTTTTTATTTCATGGCGACAAATTCATACTCAATATTAAAACATTTTTCGAGTTTCTTAACTTTTTTTCTGTACAGGTTAAAACACTTTTTAATAATGAGTGAACGATGTATTTTCTCTTGCAGATATTTCGGCAACCCTCCACTTTATGTCTAACATTATGTAATATTATTATAAAAACATACAGGGGCTACCATTTAAAAAATAAATTGTCATTGAAGTCTTGAAAAATAAAGTGATACAAAGCAGATTGAACTATGTATTATATGACTCTTTCTAAACTATACAATACTCATCTAAATTAATTTTTCCTAATTTCAATATTTATAAAATTAACAAAGTAATTCCACTTACGTGAGCCACTATGCACACACGGTATTAAGAAAAAGCGTTTAGTATAAAAAAACGTCTAATAAGCATGTCCCAAAGAATGAATACTATCTGGGCTGTTAACAATTTCGTGTTGACAATATTTTTCACAAAATTATTTATAGCTCAGGCAATACTAAATTTTCGGTTCATGTTCACTGGACATTTTTTAATCAGTCTGTCGAATACTATCTACCCTGTACGTTCTGAACGATTTTTTAACCCCTTACCTCACCATTTTATTAATCGCTATAGTTGACTGTTTATGTGCCCCAGTGGTATGATAATCAAAGCACATGCATTAGAGTGTACAATTTGTTTCAGACGATCTTTTGACAACAAAAAGACCTTTGCTTAGCTTGACCCTTATAAACTAGTACAAAACTCCGTCATATCTTTATAACATCAGGAGTGAAATTTCCGTCACGAGTGTGACTCGTTGCTGCGAGGGGTTAATTGATTTTTACGGTTTCATATAATTCTACCATAGTACTCTGTAATTTTATCGAGCAATAAAACTGAATGATTAAACTGTGTAAATTCCTCTTTACTGGCAAGATTTACTAAAGCTAAGAAAATGTATGCAGAATTACTCGAGTTATTTCCACAGGAAAATTCCTTAAAGTATGTGATAAACGTTTTATCCCCTTGGCCGTACCTTTTCTCTCTGTCTCTTATGCTTTCTATCGTGGTCCGAAGAAAGTAAGCGCGCGGCGGTGTGAAATGGAATTAATTATGAGAGCGTCTCAACAGGTGGGTGTAGACGTCTTTAAACTCTTTCCGTCTCTCTCTCTCTCTCTCTCTCTCTCTCTCTCTCTCTCTCTCTCTCTCTCTCCTCTCTCTCCTCTCTCTCTCTCTCTCTCTCTCTCTCTCTCTCTCTCTCTCTCTCTCTCTCTCTCTCTCTCTCTCTCTCTCTCTCTCTCTCTCTCTCTCTCTCTCTCTCTCTCTCTCTCTCTCTCTCTCTCTCTCTCTCTCTCTCTCTCTCTTTCTCTCTCTCTCTCTCTCATTCCCTCGCACCCTGCCGCCGACAATTCACCCCGCCGGCCACCCCTTTTCGCCGTGTCCCGGACCGTCCTCAAGTAATTTACTAAGAAAATAAATAGAGGACGAGTCCCTGGAAAAATGGAAGGTTAAACGAGCGCGTCGGCGTGCGATCTTCAGCTTCCTTAATTGAGAGAGAGACAGAAAATAAAAGGGGGAGAGAAAGAGAGAGGAACAGTGAATGAGAAATAAAAGAACTAGGGCTCGGTATAAAAGAATGCATCGTTAAGAATCGAAGGAATCAAAACACCAGTATGAATTTATTTTAATTGCAGTTTTAAGAGCGAAAGATTCTTAAAATTAGTGATGATGAAGAAGAATGACATTCATAACTAGATTGCGGATGTTCATGCAAATATACATTTTTAGACTTCTATATTTTCTATGTTAATGCAGTGAAATAAATGAAACTTCAACGAGGTTGCATTTATTCATTGAAATGTGCAAAATATGTCATTTTTATCTTGGTAAGTTATTCAATAACCATTACTCACCAATTTGGATGTATTATATTGCATAAACATCCGTAGTATATTCATAACAAATCGATACCTTCTGTATGAATGAAAATATATGATGTTATTTTAACAAATTGTAAGCATTCCTGTTCTGTTTCATGAAATGATTTCTAACTGCACTTAGGTTTGTCATATCCATCTTGTACAAAACAGTGCATCGTTAAGAGTCGAAGAAATTAAAACACCAATATAAATTTATTTTAATTACAGTTTTAAGAGCGGAGGAACCTTAGTGACGATGAAGAAAAATGACATTCATAACAAATCGATTGTTTCTGTATGAATGAGGATAAATGATATCATTTTGACAAACTGTAAGCATTCCTTTTGTGTTTCACGATATGATTTCTAGCTGCACTTAGGTTTGTCACATCGCTCTCGACCTTCGACCTCTTTCAGGGGTGATTAATTGACTTTTAAGGTATATTTGTATCGTCACCATTGTACGGTGCTCCTATTGTAAACCGCAGCACGGCTCCCAGGATATACGACCTATCGAATCCTTTGTCGGGACATTTGGCAGTGCAATCGATCCTGACCTATGTATCACATATCTTCTGATACTATTGCTATTGAAGAACGTTATTATATCATCCGTGTTACACGTAATAAAATAAATATATAGGTGATATAGATTGGATAAAAAGGTAGGTTCGATAATAATTATTCAAAGTACAGAATGTTTCCATGATGAGTGATGTGTCTAATTTCTACTTCTGCAAACTTGTCATGCATTAAATGTAATTGAATTAAACATTAGTATATTTAATGATACGTAAACGGATCATTTTACGCTTCTCAAAAAAAGAATTACACGACACATGAATGGGAAATATTGATGGCGGGATAGAAATTAATAACTAAATTTCAATTCATGAGTGTTTGATTATAAAGAAAAATGTTCACTGCTCTGATGTTAAAATAGATGATTGTGATACGTAAAGTATTTGACGCTAAAGGCAGATGTATATGACAACAATACATGCTACAGCTGTCGATTATATGACTAGATATCGTTTTTCATGATAATAAATTCTATGATAAGTATTTATTCACTACTACGTTATATTTAAAAAGAAACTATACGTACACATACAGTACTGTGCGAATATTTTATGCAGTTGACATCGTCGTGGTAATGAATCATATTATGTACTATTGCCACTTTTGTTTTAATTTAACTAAATAGTTGTTAAATCTTATCAAATTTTGAAAACCATTAACACTACAGCAATAACAAAATATAAATTATACGATAGCCACTATACGATTTACATCGAAAATAGCAAGTTATAGGGTGTCTGGTTAGGTGTGACCGTTTTCATTGTTGTCTGACAAGTCACGGCAAGTTTCACTAAATCAGGGCCTATTGATTCGAAGCAAGCAATTAAGCCTTAAACATTGCTTAAATAATTTAAAACAGGACAATGACTTGTCACTTAAGACCTGACATCCAAAAGGTCCAGCTTTCAATATTATTGAACACGTTTGGAATTATTTCGATAGGTCCAGCAAAGCAAATTAACAATAGAGTGTTGCTTGAGGTACTCCATGAAGAATGCCAAAAAAATCATAAAAATTTCATCAAGTAGTGGTTAAAAGTGAAACTGTAGCAAAGTTAATTTTCGATTTTCAGCAGCAATATTACATTTTCAGCAAGCAAATAAACTCGTGTCGAATGAACATGACATTTGATACCCACTTGCCTCACCCCTGAGATCAATATGACTATTATTCCAGAGTGCATGCCACGTAGACGAAGGGTTCGTGCTGGTGGAAATGGAAAAATCGAATGGCGAGTTTTTCTCGCTCTTTTCCAGCCGTCGTTCACCTTCACCCTTCTCTGCATCCGAGAAAGGCCCTCGAAACTTCTCCAAGGAAAACACCCTTCGTCGCGAGACGTCGAAGTTTTTTTTTCACCGACGAATGCATGTATGCTGATTTATGCGATCTTCCCTGTGAAAGGAGGTACCTACGGCCGCGCCGACCTTTTCCCACGTTTAATTTAAACATCGAACGTGTGTTTTACCTGCGCTTGAATAGGGCAGGTGTGTAGTGACGCGGAAGAAAAAGAAGATGACACGTATCAATGGCCATTAATATTCACGTGAAAAGATACTGAACCGAATGCATTTGAGCCATAAATATTCATCAGAGGTCTTTGGAATAATTTTGTGAAAATGGTTCGATTTCTTATATACTATATTGTTGAAATGAATGTCCATTTCTTGGATTCATTGTGGCCAAAACGCGTAACAATAACGGATTACTTCGATAAAGAAATTTATCTAGATTTATCCCTTTAGTTACTGTAGCGGCTACACTACGCTAGGCGATCATAGAGAACGAAACGTCACTATAGTGGCTCGTTTATTTCGCACACTCATTCAGAGACTATGAATATAATAATTAACACAGATAGTTCGTGTTAGTAGTTCATTTATTTTTATTTTACATCATGATCGAAAGATGCTTTACAATTTCTTATACAACGTTTTATATTAGATTAGACATTAGATTATAATATATAGATCATCTTATAATAGATTCATCCTTAAAACAACTGTAAACATACTGAAATAAAAAACTAAAGTTAGTTGATCACCTCCAACCTTGAAATATTAGAACGGTTGCAGCCAAAAATTCTTCGTATTATCACAAATACATAGTGGTTTATAACCAATGATATATCACGAGAAAATCTCGAAATTCTATCAGTTAACAAAGAAATTACAAAAAAACTTCACCATCTCAACACAATTACCAAGCGAAACATTTGACTTAAAAAAACATCAAACTCACATACTCGAACGATTTAAATTATCCTATAACAAAAATTGAATTTAATTATACAAGACGTATCATTGTATGAACAGGTTACAGAAGATACGAGCCAATTGGCAAAACATCTATTATTAACACATTAAACTTCTCCTAAATTTTGCCACTTGTTTACAGTTACTTAAGACAGATTGCAAATAAACGAGGATATTAGAAAGAATTAGTGGTACGCACAAGTCGAATACTGTCCCATGAAGTTAGCCATGGATTTCGCTCGAAGGTAGAAAATACGGCGGAGCAAAGTATTCGCGAAAAGATATTGATGACAACGTTAATAATGGATCAGGTTCTCCGTCGATGGATATCATTAACGATCATCTGCTATGGTAAACTATAGTGGCTTCGATCAATCATACGAAAGCCCGACGTCGTCGGCAGACCTTCTTCCTCGTTCCCTGTCCGTCTCAGGCACCTCGAGGCCCGTGTTGTCGTTTCTTCTTTCACACCCCCGACAACGACCGGTGTCTTCGTCTTCGAATAATTCCCGCATAGGCCGGGATATCTTTTTTCCCTTCTCCCTGTTCTGGAGGTTCGCCAGGATCCATTCATCACCGACATCCGAGGGCGCGAACGAAAGGAGGCAAAAACTCGAAGGAGGAAGAGAAAAGAGCAACGAATAGCGTCGCTAAGGCGAACCAAGATGGAGTGGCATCGTTACAGCGTCTCCGGCTCCGTGCCCGTTATGCCGATTATCAATAAATCACCCGAGAAAACACCGAAACAATATCTTACGGAGCCCGAAGGTAGTCGAGCGTGCGGCCATCGTTTTCGATCATTTTAACCGTGAGTTCTCATCGATTTTTATGGAAAATAATGGTACCGCGACGTGGTGACTGTGGACCAAGAGTTGAGGTTTAGTTAAAAATTCTTCACAATGTATAATATTTTAAAATTCTGCGTATTCACTTATAACGATTTATAGTATCTTGTGAAATATGAAGGTAGTCGAGTGTGCAGCTATAGTTTTCGATCATTTTAACGGTAAATTTCTTTCGATTTTTACTGATAATAATGATACCACAACGTGGAAACTGTGGACCAAGAGTTAAGGGCAGTTAAAAATTTATATTTACTGAACAACAGCCACAAATTTTATTTTCTATGAGACATTTAAGAGGTAACAGATAGACAATTCATTTACAATTATTTACAGTTTGTTAAATGTTCAAAATTTTTACTATCAGATTTAAGAAATGGGCGACATCCCTCGCCAAGTGGTCTACTTGTGACAGCTTCCTGTTGTGTTATCAGCCTCATTTCCTCCAATAAACAATTTTTGTTTCATAGAAGCTTGTATTTATTCACCTTCATCGGAGTACTCAAAATGATCAACGTACTTCTCAAAATATATAGGCATAATAAACGTCTTATCATTGACTTTCTTGTTTTTTTGACACACCATGTATTCATTCTTTTTATAAGAAAAAATGGACACACTAGAATAACTCATTATCAATTCAAATTGCAAGCTCCTAACATGAGGTACTCTTATCAGCAGACTGTACTTTCTAAACAGCTCAATTTATCAATAGAATTATCGTCATACAAAGTTCGCTATAAAATATATGAAGAAACACTCTGGTGGACACTCAAGAGCTACTTCTCGTGAAAGACGTGCCATTTTAAGGGTGACTACAAATTCAACCCTCACATCACAACAAATAGCAACAGAAGCTAGAGTCAATATTGGGTTGTGTCATAAATAACTTCCGATTTGTCTTCTTAAATGATTATTTATTACGGAATAATTATTGCTGTTTTTGCAGCATGTCTAGGATTCAGAGACTCTTACCTTTAAATATACATAAAAAATCAGCAGCCCAGATAAACTACAGTAGATTCTCCCTTATCCGGCCACATTTTCATCGAGAAGCCCAGCAGGAAAGCAATTCACACATTCCGTGTTACCTAGCTCATTCGTAGTTCACAACATTTATCATAAAGGCAACTTCTATCGAACGAATGAGTACACTCCTCGGACTTAATTTTGAAATGAAATAAAAGGAAAAAGCTGCAAGTGTACAGAATTTAACTCAGGAATTCTGTTCTTGTAGTCGAATATTGTAATCCAATTTTCTTTATCTTATTATACATGTAAATAATCAACATTATATATACTTCTCATTTTACTTTCAACCTACAAATGATATTTGGCAAATATTTCCGAATTAACCGCTTGTTCAGCCAGAGGTCCGGCCCCATAGGGACCCCTCAAGAGGGAGTCTCCAGTATTTCAATTTTTAAAAAGAAGCAACTCTGTTACGTGCTGGTACTTATTTATGACTCAACCCAGTACATTCTCCAGGCTTCGCGGCACGGGGAAGTTCGATTGAAACCCCGAAAAGAAGAGCACGGAAAACCCTTGCAACACACTCGTGGAGGGGCGTAAAAAAGAAGTCTGGACGATTTCCATCTGGAGCGACCTTTCGTCGCTCGGGAAAGCGCGAGCGTGTAAAAGCTCGAAAGCTGGAAAAAGCTTTTCGGTTCGGTGCCGGTCGGATAAAAGTTCTCCTATACCTTCTTGCCGCCCTCCCTCTCCCACCCCCTCGCGCCGTCGTCCTCCTTCTCGCTCCCCTTTTTCATCCCCCTCGCTCCCGTTCGCCCCTCCCTCCCACCCTCCTTCATCCCGTTCGCGATGGAAGGCGAAGATTGAAGCTTACGCGGAGTCGTCTCTGTGTTCGCATATTCTGTCTGTTCCTCCACCGTTTTCTCCGTCACGCGTGTGTGTAACCCCCTCGGAACGCATATGTACGTGTGTACACACCCCGCGCGCGCCGGTGTGCGTACGCCTGCGCGCGTGTGTGTGTGCCTCCGTGCGGCTGTGTGTTCCCCGCCTGTCTCTCTCCGTCGGATGATAACGGGCAGGTTCTCCCGTTCCGTTCGGATACAATGTGTGCGCGTCAAGAATACACGCTATTGATCGCGGGTGGATGCGAGAAAGAGGCAGGAAATACGAGAAACCGGAGTCCCTGCTGCCTCCGCGGACTCCTTTCCTCTCGCCGCGTTCTTCGCGCGGGAGGATGAGAATGTGACGTTATTCCAGGAGGATTCCTACGGTATTACCGTTGTACTTGATTTATACGGACGACCTGGCGAATAGAAAGTATTTCGTACGATTCGCCGTTTTGTTCGTCCGTACGGGGGAGCGGGAATTATTTGGATGGATCGAAAAGGGAAATTTGTAACGGGGATGTTCACGAGTGCTTGGTTTTTGGGAAATTTGAAATGAATTTGAGAGGGTTAGGTTGTGGTTGGAGGATTCGAGGATACGGTAGGACCTCCATTATCCGAACTGTATCTATTTAGTAGTTGGATGACACAAATTGCTTCCGTGTTTTACATTAAATTATAATTTTAGTTTAGAATGTTAAGTATGCAGTGTATAGCATTTGGTACACTGTCTTTAAAGATAATTTTATCTTGTAAGTGACATAGGATGACCGGTGTTCGGATAATCGAGGTTCTACCGTATATTGTACTATTGTATAGTTAATGCTACAAAGGAAATGTATGTTCAATATTATATCATAAATGTCATTCTGGATGACAATGGAAAGAGAGATTTTGTGTTTGTTTACATAGTCCTGTTGCTTCTGAATTACGGCTTCTATTCGTTTTACCATTCCAGCGTTGGGTTCAAGGGTAGGGCAAACGGAATCTCATGGAAATATGGGTTGGGCTCTAATTTGTGGTTAATTCAAGAGACAATTCTTCGCGTAGAATTACAGTGACAACTTCGTTTTCAAGAAAATCAACATGTCTGAACATTACTCGCCATTTCTACTTGTATTAAGCGTTTGTCAATATTGGTAGGAGTAACCGTACGTTTGTTATCTAGTGAATCAGTTTCAATATTATTCAAGATTTTGAGAAATTGTAAAACGGAAACATAATGATATTATAAATATCTGGTGCTTGGAAACCAAATTAAGAAAATGTATAGAAAGCGGAGTTACTCTATGCAGTTTCTGAGGATCTCTCAGAATTTTATTGCTTTCATTTATTGTAACCTTTACTGTACACACCGCATAAAAATTTCATACGATACACATGGGGTGTGACACACCCCAACAACTTTAGACGGCTGTCACGTTTAAACTATTTATTATTTTGGGTCTAAAAAATTACTGAATATTCTTTAGAAATTCTGAAATAAGGGTCAATAGAGTTTTTCTCAAAATTATAACTTACACGTAGTAAATAAAAGT
>CAKAJE020002178.1:0-17467 GCA_916610135.2 Macropis europaea
GTTTCGGCGTTAAAACGTTCAAAATGCCGATCACTCGTCGTTTCTGCTGAAAGTTATGCTGTTTTCACGTAAAGGAGCATAAGGGCGTGCACTAGGCGAACAATCAGCGACGAATTCAACGGAACCTGGTTTTTGGCAGAGAAACACGCTTATTCGCATGCAAAAACTCGAAATATTGTGTTTCGTCTAAAATCTTTCGTTCGTAGGTGGATGTGCGCCCAGTGCGTGCATATCGCGAAGAATCCACGAAGAAATCGAAAAAACCTGGTGTTTGTGCAAGATTAAATGGTTCCAGAAACACGATTTTCGCCCGTTTCGGCGTTAAAACGTTCAAAATGCCGATCACTCGTCGTTTCTGCTGAAAGTTATGCTGTTTTCACGTAAAGGAGCATAAGGACGTGCACTAGGCGAACAATCAGCGACGAATTCAACGGAACCTGGTTTTTGGCAGAAAAAAACGCTTTTTCGCATGCAAAAACTCGAATTATTGTGTTTCGTCTAAAATCTTTCGTTCGTAGGTGGATGTGCGCCCAGTGCGTGCATATCGCGAAGAATCCACGAAGAAATCGAAAAAACCTGGTGTTTGTGCAAGATTAAATGGTTCCAGAAACACGATTTTCGCCCGTTTCGGCGTTAAAACGTTCAAAATGCCGATCACTCGTCGTTTCTGCTGAAAGTTATGCTGTTTTCACGTAAAGGAGCATAAGGACGTGCACTAGGCGAACAATCAGCGACGAATTCAACGGAACCTGGTTTTTGGTAGAAAAAAACGCTTTTTCGCATGCAAAAACTCGAATTATTGTGTTTCGTCTAAAATCTTTCGTTCGTAGGTGGATGTGCGCCCAGTGCGTGCATATCGCGAAGAATCCACGAAGAAATCGGAAAAACCTGGTGTTTGTGCAAGTTTAAATGGTTCCAGAAACACGATTTTCGCCCGTTTCGGCGTTAAAAACGTTCAAAATGCCGATCACCTCGTCGTTTCTGCTGAAAGTTATGCTGTTTTCACGTAAAGGAGCATAAGGACGTGCACTAGGCGAACAATCAGCGACGAATTCAACGGATCCTGGTTTTTGGCAGAAAAAAACGCTTTTTCGCATGCAAAAACTCGAATTATTGTGTTTCGTCTAAAATCTTTCGTTCGTAGGTGGATGTGCGCCCAGTGCGTGCATATCGCGAAGAATCCACGAAGAAATCGGAAAAACCTGGTGTTTGTGCAAGATTAAATGGTTCCAGAAACACGATTTTCGCCGGTTTCGGCGTTAAAACGTTCAAAATGCCGATCACTCGTCGTTTCTGCTGAATGTTATGCTGTTTTCACGTAAAGGAGCATAAGGACGTGCACTAGGCGAACAATCAGCGACGAATTCAACGGAACCTGGTTTTTGGCAGAAAAAAAACGCTTTTTCGCATGCAAAAACTCGAATTATTGTGTTTCGTCTAAAATCTTTCGTTCGTAGGTGGATGTGCGCCCAGTGCGTGCATATCGCGAAGAATCCACGAAGAAATCGAAAAAACCTGGTGTTTGTGCAAGATTAAATGGTTCCAGAAACACGATTTTCGCCCGTTTCGGCGTTAAAACGTTCAAAATGCCGATCACTCGTCGTTTCTGCTGAAAGTTATGCTGTTTTCACGTAAAGGAGCATAAGGACGTGCACTAGGCGAACAATCAGCGACGAATTCAACGGAACCTGGTTTTTGGCAGAAAAAAACGCTTTTTCGCATGCAAAAACTCGAATTATTGTGTTTCGTCTAAAATCTTTCGTTCGTAGGTGGATGTGCGCCCAGTGCGTGCATATCGCGAAGAATCCACGAAGAAATCGGAAAAACCTGGTGTTTGTGCAAGTTTAAATGGTTCCAGAAACACGATTTTCGCCCGTTTCGGCGTTAAAACGTTCAAAATGCCGATCACTCGTCGTTTCTGCTGAAAGTTATGCTGTTTTCACGTAAAGGAGCATAAGGACGTGCACTAGGCGAACAATCAGCGACGAATTCAACGGATCCTGGTTTTTGGCAGAAAAAAACGCTTTTTCGCATGCAAAAACTCGAATTATTGTGTTTCGTCTAAAATCTTTCGTTCGTAGGTGGATGTGCGCCCAGTGCGTGCATATCGCGAAGAATCCACGAAGAAATCGGAAAAACCTGGTGTTTGTGCAAGATTAAATGGTTCCAGAAACACGATTTTCGCCGGTTTCGGCGTTTAAAACGTTCAAAATGCCGATCACTCGTCGTTTCTGCTGAAAGTTATGCTGTTTTCACGTAAAGGAGCATAAGGACGTGCACTAGGCGAACAATCAGCGACGAATTCAACGGAACCTGGTTTTTGGCAGAAAAAAACGCTTTTTCGCATGCAAAAACTCGAAATATTGTGTTTCGTCTAAAATCTTTCGTTCGTAGGTGGATACGCGCCCAGTGCGTGCATATCGCGAAGAATCCACGATGAAATCGAAAAAACCTGGTGTTTGTGCAAGATTAAATGGTTCCAGAAACACGATTTTCGCCCGTTTCGGCGTTAAAACGTTCAAAATGCCGATCACTCGTCGTTTCTGCTGAAAGTTATGCTGTTTTCACGTAAAGGAGCATAAGGACGTGCACTAGGCGAACAATCAGCGACGAATTCAACGGATCCTGGTTTTTGGCAGAAAAAAACGCTTTTTCGCATGCAAAAACTCGAATTATTGTGTTTCGTCTAAAATCTTTCGTTCGTAGGTGGATGTGCGCCCAGTGCGTGCATATCGCGAAGAATCCACGAAGGAATCGGAAAAACCTGGTGTTTGTGCAAGATTAAATGGTTCCAGAAACACGATTTTCGCCGGTTTCGGCGTTAAAACGTTCAAAATGCCGATCACTCGTCGTTTCTGCTGAAAGTTATGCTGTTTTCACGTAAAGGAGCATAAGGACGTGCACTAGGCGAACAATCAGCGACGAATTCCCCGGAACCTGGTTTTTGGCAGAAAAAAACGCTTTTTCGCATGCAAAAACTCGAAATATTGTGTTTCGTCTAAAATCTTTCGTTCGTAGGTGGATGTGCGCCCAGTGCGTGCATATCGCGAAGAATCCACGAAGAAATCGAAAAAACCTGGTGTTTGTGCAAGATTAAATGGTTCCAGAAACACGATTTTCGCCCGTTTCGGCGTTAAAACGTTCAACATGCCGATCACTCGTCGTTTCTGCTGAAAGTTATGCTGTTTTCACGTAAAGGAGCATAAGGACGTGCACTAGGCGAACAATCAGCGACGAATTCAACGGAACCTGGTTTTTGGTAGAAAAAAAACGCTTTTTCGCATGCAAAAACTCGAATTATTGTGTTTCGTCTAAAATCTTTCGTTCGTAGGTGGACGTGCGCCCAGTGCGTGCATATCGCGAAGAATCCACGAAGAAATCGGAAAAACCTGGTGTTTGTGCAAGTTTAAATGGTTCCAGAAACACGATTTTCGCCCGTTTCGGCGTTAAAACGTTCAAAAATGCCGATCACTCGTCGTTTCTGCTGAAAGTTATGCTGTTTTCACGTAAAGGAGCATAAGGACGTGCACTAGGCGAACAATCAGCGACGAATTCAACGGATCCTGGTTTTTGGCAGAAAAAAAACGCTTTTTCGCATGCAAAAACTCGAATTATTGTGTTTCGTCTAAAATCTTTCGTTCGTAGGTGGATGTGCGCCCAGTGCGTGCATATCGCGAAGAATCCACGAAGAAATCGGAAAAACCTGGTGTTTGTGCAAGATTAAATGGTTCCAGAAACACGATTTTCGCCGGTTTCGGCGTTAAAACGTTCAAAATGCCGATCACTCGTCGTTTCTGCTGAAAGTTATGCTGTTTTCACGTAAAGGAGCATAAGGACGTGCACTAGGCAAACAATCAGCGACGAATTCAACGGATCCTGGTTTTTGGCAGAAAAAAACGCTTTTTCGCATGCAAAAACTCGAATTATTGTGTTTCGTCTAAAATCTTTCGTTCGTAGGTGGATGTGCGCCCAGTGCGTGCATATCGCGAAGAATCCACGAAGAAATCGGAAAAACCTGGTGTTTGTGCAAGATTAAATGGTTCCAGAAACACGATTTTCGCCGGTTTCGGCGTTAAAACGTTCAAAATGCCGATCACTCGTCGTTTCTGCTCAAAGTTATGCTGTTTTCACGTAAAGGAGCATAAGGACGTGCACTAGGCAAACAATCAGCGACGAATTCAACGGATCCTGGTTTTTGGCAGAAAAAAACGCTTTTTCGCATGCAAAAACTCGAATTATTGTGTTTCGTCTAAAATCTTTCGTTCGTAGGTGGATGTGCGCCCAGTGCGTGCATATCGCGAAGAATCCACGAAGAAATCGGAAAAACCTGGTGTTTGTGCAAGATTAAATGGTTCCAGAAACACGATTTTCGCCGGTTTCGGCGTTAAAACGTACAAAATGCCGATCACTCGTCGTTTCTGCTGAAAGTTATGCTGTTTTCACGTAAAGGAGCATAAGGACGTGCACTAGGCGAACAATCAGCGACGAATTCAACGGAACCTGGTTTTTGGCAGAAAAAAACGCTTTTTCGCATGCAAAAACTCGAATTATTGTGTTTCGTCTAAAATCTTTCGTTCGTAGGTGGATGTGCGCCCAATGCGTGCATATCGCGAAGAATCCACGAAGAAATCGAAAAAACCTGGTGTTTGTGCAAGATTAAATGGTTCCAGAAACACGATTTTCGCCCGTTTCGGCGTTAAAACGTTCAAAATGCCGATCACTCGTCGTTTCTGCTGAAAGTTATGCTGTTTTCACGTAAAGGAGCATAAGGACGTGCACTAGGCGAACAATCAGCGACGAATTCAACGGAACCTGGTTTTTGGCAGAAAAAAACGCTTTTTCGCATGCAAAAACTCGAATTATTGTGTTTCGTCTAAAATCTTTCGTTCGTAGGTGGATGTGGGCCCAGTGCGTGCATATCGCGAAGAATCCACGAAGAAATCGGAAAAACCTGGTGTTTGTGCAAGTTTAAATGGTTCCAGAGAAACACGATTTTCGCCCGTTTCGGCGTTAAAACGTTCAAAATGCGATCACTCGTCGTTTCTGCGGAAAGTTATGCTGTTTTCACGTAAAGGAGCATAAGGACGTGCACTAGGCGAACAATCAGCGACGAATTCAACGGATCCTGGTTTTTGGCAGAAAAAAACGCTTTTTCGCATGCAAAAACTCGAATTATTGTGTTTCGTCTAAAATCTTTCGTTCGTAGGTGGATGTGCGCCCAGTGCGTGCATATCGCGAAGAATCCACGAAGAAATCGAAAAAACCTGGTGTTTGTGCAAGATTAAATGGTTCCAGAAAAACGATTTTCGCCGGTTTCGGCGTTAAAACGTTCAAAATGCCGATCACTCGTCGTTTCTGCTGAAAGTTATGCTGTTTTCACGTAAAGGAGCATAAGGACGTGCACTAGGCGAACAATCAGCGACGAATTCAACGGAACCTGGTTTTTGGCAGAAAAAAAACGCTTTTTCGCATGCAAAAACTCGAATTATTGTGTTTCGTCTAAAATCTTTCGTTCGTAGGTGGATGGGCGCCCAGTGCGTGCATATCGCGAAGAATCCACGAAGAAATCGAAAAAACCTGGTGTTTGTGCAAGATTAAATGGTTCCAGAAACACGATTTTCGCCCGTTTCGGCGTTAAAACGTTCAAAATGCCGATCACTCGTCGTTTCTGCTGAAAGTTATGCTGATTTCACGTAAAGGAGCATAAGGACGTGCACTAGGCGAACAATCAGCGACGAATTCAACGGATCCTGGTTTTTGGCAGAAAAAAAACGCTTTTTCGCATGCAAAAACTCGAATTATTGTGTTTCGTCTAAAATCTTTCGTTCGTAGGTGGATGTGCGCCCAGTGCGTGCATATCGCGGAGAATCCACGAAGAAATCGGAAAAACCTGGTGTTTGTGCAAGATTAAATGGTTCCAGAAACACGATTTTCGCCGGTTTCGGCGTTAAAACGTTCAAAATGCCGATCACTCGTCGTTTCTGCTGAAAGTTATGCTGTTTTCACGTAAAGGAGCATAAGGACGTGCACTAGGCGAACAATCAGCGACGAATTCAACGGAACCTGGTTTTTGGCAGAAAAAAACGCTTTTTTGCATGCAAAAACTCGAATTATTGTGTTTCGTCTAAAATCTTTCGTTCGTAGGTGGATGTGCGCCCAGTGCGTGCATATCGCGAAGAATCCACGAACAAATCGGAAAAACCTGGTGTTTGTGCAAGATTAAATGGTTCCAGAAACACGATTTTCGCCGGTTTCGGCGTTAAAACGTTCAAAATGCCGATCACTCGTCGTTTCTGCTGAAAGTTATGCTGTTTTCACGTAAAGGAGCATAAGGACGTGCACTAGGCGAACAATCAGCGACGAATTCAACGGAACCTGGTTTTTGGCAGAAAAAAACGCTTTTTCGCATGCAAAAACTCGAAATATTGTGTTTCGTCTAAAATCTTTCGTTCGTAGGTGGATGTGCGCCCAGTGCGTGCATATCGCGAAGAATCCACGAAGAAATCGAAAAAACCTGGTGTTTGTGCAAGATTAAATGGTTCCAGAAACACGATTTTCGCCCGTTTCGGCGTTAAAACGTTCAAAATGCCGATCACTCGTCGTTTCTGCTGAAAGTTATGCTGTTTTCACGTAAAGGAGCATAAGGACGTGCACTAGGCGAACAATCAGCGACGAATTCAACGGAACCTGGTTTTTGGCAGAAAAAAACGCTTTTTCGCATGCAAAAACTCGAATTACTGTGTTTCGTCTAAAATCTTTCGTTCGTAGGTGGATGTGCGCCCAGTGCGTGCATATCGCGAAGAATCCACGTAGAAATCGGAAAAACCTGGTGTTTGTGCAAGTTTAAATGGTTCCAGAAACCCGATTTTCGCCCGTTTCGGCGTTAAAACGTTCAAAATGCCGATCACTCGTCGTTTCTGCTGAAAGATATGCTGTTTTCACGTAAAGGAGCATAAGGACGTGCACTAGGCGAACAATCAGCGACGAATTCAACGGAACCTGGTTTTTGGCAGAAAAAAACGCTTTTTCGCATGCAAAAACTCGAATTATTGTGTTTCGTCTAAAATCTTTCGTTCGTAGGTGGATGTGCGCCCAGTGCGTGCATATCGCGAAGAATCCACGTAGAAATCGGAAAAACCTGGTGTTTGTGCAAGATTAAATGGTTCCAGAACTACGATTTTCGCCGGTTTCGGCGTTAAAACGTTCATAATGCCGATCACTCGTCGTTTCTGCTGAAAGTTATGCTGTTTTCACCTAAAGGAGCATAAGGACGTGCACTAGGCGAACAATCAGCGACGAATTCAACGGATCCTGGTTTTTGGCAGAAAAAAACGCTTTTTCGCATGCAAAAACTCGAATTATTGTGTTTCGTCTAAAATCTTTCGTTCGTAGGTGGATGTGCGCCCAGTGCGTGCATATCGCGAAGAATCCACGAAGAAATCGGAAAAACCTGGTGTTTGTGCAAGATTAAATGGTTCCAGAAACACGATTTTCGCCGGTTTCGGCGTTAAAACGTTCAAAATGCCGATCACTCGTCGTTTCTGCTGAAAGTTATGCTGTTTTCACGTAAAGGAGCATAAGGACGTGCACTAGGCGAACAATCAGCGAGGAATTCAACGGAACCTGGTTTTTGGCAGAAAAAAACGCTTTTTCGCATGCAAAAACTCGAATTATTGTGTTTCGTCTAAAATCTTTCGTTCGTAGGTGGATGTGCGCCCAGTGCGTGCATATAGCGAAGAATCCACGAAGAAATCGAAAAAACCTGGTGTTTGTGCAAGATTAAATGGTTCCAGAAACACGATTTTCGCCCGTTTCGGCGTTAAAACGTTCAAAATGCCGATCACTCGTCGTTTCTGCTGAAAGTTATGCTGTTTTCACGTAAAGGAGCATAAGGACGTGCACTAGACGAACAATCAGCGACGAATTCAACGGAACCTGGTTTTTGGCAGAAAAAAACGCTTTTTTCGCATGCAAAAACTCGAATTATTGTGTTTCGTCTAAAATCTTTCGTTCGTAGGTGGATGTGCGCCCAGTGCGTGCATATCGCGAAGAATCCACGAAGAAATCGGAAAAACCTGGTGTTTGTGCAAGTTTAAATGGTTCCAGAAACACGTTTTTCGCCCGTTTCGGCGTTAAAACGTTCAAAATGCCGATCACTCGTCGTTTCTGCTGAAAGTTATGCTGTTTTCACGTAAAGGAGCATAAGGACGTGCACTAGGCGAACAATCAGCGACGAATTCAACGGAACCTGGTTTTGGCAGAAAAAAACGCTTTTTCGCATGCAAAAACTCGAATTATTGTGTTTCGTCTAAAATCTTTCGTTCGTAGGTGGATGTGCGCCCAGTGCGTGCATATCGCGAAGAATCCACGAAGAAATCGGAAAAACCTGGTGTTTGTGCAAGTTTAAATGGTTCCAGAAACACGATTTTCGCCCGTTTCGGCGTTAAAACGTTCAAAATGCCGATCACTCGTCGTTTCTGCTGAAAGTTATGCTGTTTTCACGTAAAGGAGCATAAGGACGTGCACTAGGCGAACAATCAGCGAAGAATTCAACGGATCCTGGTTTTTGGCAGAAAAAAACGCTTTTTCGCATGCAAAAACTCGAATTATTGTGTTTCGTCTAAAATCTTTCGTTCGTAGGTGGATGTGCGCCCAGTGCGTGCATATCGCGAAGAATCCACGAAGAAATCGGAAAAACCTGGTGTTTGTGCAAGATTAAATGGTTCCAGAAACACGATTTTCGCCGGTTTCGGCGTTAAAAACGTTCAAAATGCCGATCACTCGTCGTTTCTGCTGAAAGTTATGCTGTTTTCACGTAAAGGAGCATAAGGACGTGCACTAGGCGAACAATCAGCGACGAATTCAACGGAACCTGGTTTTTGGCAGAAAAAAACGCTTTTTCGCATGCAAAAACTCGAATTACTGTGTTTCGTCTAAAATCTTTCGTTCGTAGGTGGATGTGCGCCCAGTGCGTGCATATCGCGAAGAATCCACGTAGAAATCGGAAAAACCTGGTGTTTGTGCAAGTTTAAATGGTTCCAGAAACACGATTTTCGCCCGTTTCGGCGTTAAAACGTTCAAAATGCCGATCACTCGTCGTTTCTGCTGAAAGTTATGCTGTTTTCACCTAAAGGAGCATAAGGACGTGCACTAGGCGAACAATCAGCGACGAATTCAACGGATCCTGGTTTTTGGTAGAAAAAAACGCTTTTTCGCATGCAAAAACTCGAATTATTGTGTTTCGTCTAAAATCTTTCGTTCGTAGGTGGATGTGCGCCCAGTGCGTGCATATCGCGAAGAATCCACGAAGAAATCGGAAAAACCTGGTGTTTGTGCAAGTTTAAATGGTTCCAGAAACACGATTTTCGCCCGTTTCGGCGTTAAAACGTTCAAAATGCCGATCACTCGTCGTTTCTGCTGAAAGTTATGCTGTTTTCACGTAAAGGAGCATAAGGACGTGCACTAGGCGAACAATCAGCGACGAATTCAACGGATCCTGGTTTTTGGCAGAAAAAAACGCTTTTTCGCATGCAAAAACTCGAATTATTGTGTTTCGTCTAAAATCTTTCGTTCGTAGGTGGATGTGCGCCCAGTGCGTGCATATCGCGAAGAATCCACGAAGAAATCGGAAAAACCTGGTGTTTGTGCAAGATTAAATGGTTCCAGAAACACGATTTTCGCCGGTTTCGGCGTTAAAACGTTCAAAATGCCGATCACTCGTCGTTTCTGCTGAAAGTTATGCTGTTTTCACGTAAAGGAGCATAAGGACGTGCACTAGGCGAACAATCAGCGACGATTCAACGGAACCTGGTTTTTGGCAGAAAAAAACGCTTTTTCGCATGCAAAAACTCGAAATATTGTGTTTCGTCTAAAATCTTTCGTTCGTAGGTGGATGTGCGCCCAGTGCGTGCATATCGCGAAGAATCCACGAAGAAATCGAAAAAACCTGGTGTTTGTGCAAGATTAAATGGTTCCAGAAACACGATTTTCGACCGTTTCGGCGTTAAAACGTTCAAAATGCCGATCACTCGTCGTTTCTGCTGAAAGTTATGCTGTTTTCACGTAAAGGAGCATAAGGACGTGCACTAGGCGAACAATCAGCGACGAATTCAACGGATCCTGGTTTTTGGCAGAAAAAAAACGCTTTTTTCGCATGCAAAAACTCGAATTATTGTGTTTCGTCTAAAATCTTTCGTTCGTAGGTGGATGTGCGCCCAGTGCGTGCATATAGCGAAGAATCCACGAAGAAATCGAAAAAACCTGGTGTTTGTGCAAGATTAAATGGTTCCAGAAACACGATTTTCGCCCGTTTCGGCGTTAAAACGTTCAAAATGCCGATCACTCGTCGTTTCTGCTGAAAGTTATGCTGTTTTCACGTAAAGGAGCATAAGGACGTGCACTAGGCGAACAATCAGCGACGAATTCAACGGAACCTGGTTTTTGGCAGAAAAAAACGCTTTTTCGCATGCAAAAACTCGAAATATTGTGTTTCGTCTAAAATCTTTCGTTCGTAGGTGGATGTGCGCCCAGTGCGTGCATATCGCGAAGAATCCACGATGAAATCGAAAAAACCTGGTGTTTGTGCAAGATTAAATGGTTCCAGAAACACGATTTTCGCCCGTTTCGGCGTTAAAACGTTCAAAATGCCGATCACTCGTCGTTTCTGCTGAAAGTTATGCTGTTTTCACGTAAAGGAGCATAAGGACGTGCACTAGGCGAACAATCAGCGACGAATTCAACGGAACCTGGTTTTTGGTAGAAAAAAAACGCTTTTTCGCATGCAAAAACTCGAATTATTGTGTTTCGTCTAAAATCTTTCGTTCGTAGGTGGATGTGCGCCCAGTGCGTGCATATCGGGAAGAATCCACGAAGAAATCGAAAAAACCTGGTGTTTGTGCAAGATTAAATGGTTCCAGAAACACGATTTTCGCCCGTTTCGGCGTTAAAACGTTCAAAATGCCGATCACTCGTCGTTTCTGCTGAAAGTTATGCTGTTTTCACGTAAAGGAGCATAAGGACGTGCACTAGGCGAACAATCAGCGACGAATTCAACGGAACCTGGTTTTTGGTAGAAAAAAACGCTTTTTCGCATGCAAAAACTCGAATTATTGTGTTTCGTCTAAAATCTTTCGTTCGTAGGTGGATGTGCGCCCAGTGCGTGCATATCGCGAAGAATCCACGAAGAAATCGGAAAAACCTGGTGTTTGTGCAAGTTTAAATGGTTCCAGAAACACGATTTTCGCCCGTTTCGGCGTTAAAACGTTCAAAATGCCGATCACTCGTCGTTTCTGCTGAAAGTTATGCTGTTTTCACGTAAAGGAGCATAAGGACGTGCACTAGGCGAACAATCAGCGACGAATTCAACGGATCCTGGTTTTTGGCAGAAAAAAAACGCTTTTTCGCATGCAAAAACTCGAATTATTGTGTTTCGTCTAAAATCTTTCGTTCGTAGGTGGATGTGCGCCCAGTGCGTGCATATCGCGAAGAATCCACGAAGAAATCGGAAAATCCTGGTGTTTGTGCAAGTTTAAATGGTTCCAGAAACACGATTTTCGCCCGTTTCGGCGTTAAAACGTTCAAAATGCCGATCACTCGTCGTTTCTGCTGAAAGTTATGCTGTTTTCACGTAAAGGAGCATAAGGACGTGCACTAGGCGAACAATCAGCGAAGAATTCAACGGATCCTGGTTTTTGGCAGAAAAAAACGCTTTTTTCGCATGCAAAAACTCGAATTATTGTGTTTCGTCTAAAATCTTTCGTTCGTAGGTGGATGTGCGCCCAGTGCGTGCATATCGCGAAGAATCCACGAAGAAATCGAAAAAACCTGGTGTTTGTGCAAGATTAAATGGTTCCAGAAACACGATTTTCGCCCGTTTCGGCGTTAAAACGTTCAAAATGCCGATCACTCGTCGTTTCTGCTGAAAGTTATGCTGTTCTCACGTAAAGGAGCATAAGGACGTGCACTAGGCGAACAATCAGCGACGAATTCAACGGAACCTGGTTTTTGGCAGAAAAAAACGCTTTTTCGCATGCAAAAACTCGAATTACTGTGTTTCGTCTAAAATCTTTCGTTCGTAGGTGGATGTGCGCCCAGTGCGTGCATATCGCGAAGAATCCACGTAGAAATCGGAAAAACCTGGTGTTTGTGCAAGTTTAAATGGTTCCAGAAACACGATTTTCGCCCGTTTCGGCGTTAAAACGTTCAAAATGCCGATCACTCGTCGTTTCTGCTGAAAGTTATGCTGTTTTCACGTAAAGGAGCATAAGGGCGTGCACTAGGCGAACAATCAGCGACGAATTCAACGGAACCTGGTTTTTGGCAGAGAAACACGCTTTTTCGCATGCAAAAACTCGAAATATTGTGTTTCGTCTAAAATCTTTCGTTCGTAGGTGGATGTGCGCCCAGTGCGTGCATATCGCGAAGAATCCACGAAGAAATCGAAAAAACCTGGTGTTTGTGCAAGATTAAATGGTTCCAGAAACACGATTTTCGCCCGTTTCGGCGTTAAAACGTTCAAAATGCCGATCACTCGTCGTTTCTGCTGAAAGTTATGCTGTTTTCACGTAAAGGAGCATAAGGACGTGCACTAGGCGAACAATCAGCGACGAATTCAACGGAACCTGGTTTTTGGTAGAAAAAAACGCTTTTTCGCATGCAAAAACTCGAATTATTGTGTTTCGTCTAAAATCTTTCGTTCGTAGGTGGATGTGCGCCCAGTGCGTGCATATCGCGAAGAATCCACGAAGAAATCGAAAAAACCTGGTGTTTGTGCAAGATTAAATGGTTCCAGAAACACGATTTTCGCCCGTTTCGGCGTTAAAACGTTCAAAATGCCGATCACTCGTCGTTTCTGCTGAAAGTTATGCTGTTTTCACGTAAAGGAGCATAAGGACGTGCACTAGGCGAACAATCAGCGACGAATTCAACGGAACCTGGTTTTTGGTAGAAAAAAACGCTTTTTCGCATGCAAAAACTCGAATTATTGTGTTTCGTCTAAAATCTTTCGTTCGTAGGTGGATGTGCGCCCAGTGCGTGCATATCGCGAAGAATCCACGAAGAAATCGGAAAAACCTGGTGTTTGTGCAAGTTTAAATGGTTCCAGAAACACGATTTTCGCCCGTTTCGGCGTTAAAACGTTCAAAATGCCGATCACTCGTCGTTTCTGCTGAAAGTTATGCTGTTTTCACGTAAAGGAGCATAAGGACGTGCACTAGGCGAACAATCAGCGACGAATTCAACGGATCCTGGTTTTTGGCAGAAAAAAACGCTTTTTCGCATGCAAAAACTCGAATTATTGTGTTTCGTCTAAAATCTTTCGTTCGTAGGTGGATGTGCGCCCAGTGCGTGCATATCGCGAAGAATCCACGAAGAAATCGGAAAAACCTGGTGTTTGTGCAAGATTAAATGGTTCCAGAAACACGATTTTCGCCGGTTTCGGCGTTAAAACGTTCAAAATGCCGATCACTCGTCGTTTCTGCTGAAAGTTATGCTGTTTTCACGTAAAGGAGCATAAGGACGTGCACTAGGCGAACAATCAGCGACGAATTCAACGGAACCTGGTTTTTGGCAGAAAAAAAACGCTTTTTCGCATGCAAAAACTCGAATTATTGTGTTTCGTCTAAAATCTTTCGTTCGTAGGTGGATGTGCGCCCAGTGCGTGCATATCGCGAAGAATCCACGAAGAAATCGAAAAAACCTGGTGTTTGTGCAAGATTAAATGGTTCCAGAAACACGATTTTCGCCCGTTTCGGCGTTAAAACGTTCAAAATGCCGATCACTCGTCGTTTCTGCTGAAAGTTATGCTGTTTTCACGTAAAGGAGCATAAGGACGTGCACTAGGCGAACAATCAGCGACGAATTCAACGGAACCTGGTTTTTGGTAGAAAAAAACGCTTTTTCGCATGCAAAAACTCGAATTATTGTGTTTCGTCTAAAATCTTTCGTTCGTAGGTGGATGTGCGCCCAGTGCGTGCATATCGCGAAGAATCCACGAAGAAATCGGAAAAACCTGGTGTTTGTGCAAGTTTAAATGGTTCCAGAAACACGATTTTCGCCCGTTTCGGCGTTAAAACGTTCAAAATGCCGATCACTCGTCGTTTCTGCTGAAAGTTATGCTGTTTTCACGTAAAGGAGCATAAGGACGTGCACTAGGCGAACAATCAGCGACGAATTCAACGGATCCTGGTTTTTGGCAGAAAAAAACGCTTTTTCGCATGCAAAAACTCGAATTATTGTGTTTCGTCTAAAATCTTTCGTTCGTAGGTGGATGTGCGCCCAGTGCGTGCATATCGCGAAGAATCCACGAAGAAATCGGAAAAACCTGGTGTTTGTGCAAGATTAAATGGTTCCAGAAACACGATTTTCGCCGGTTTCGGCGTTAAAACGTTCAAAATGCCGATCACTCGTCGTTTCTGCTGAAAGTTATGCTGTTTTCACGTAAAGGAGCATAAGGACGTGCACTAGGCGAACAATCAGCGACGAATTCAACGGAACCTGGTTTTTGGCAGAAAAAAACGCTTTTTCGCATGCAAAAACTCGAAATATTGTGTTTCGTCTAAAATCTTTCGTTCGTAGGTGGATGTGCGCCCAGTGCGTGCATATCGCGAAGAATCCACGAAGAAATCGAAAAAAACCTGGTGTTTGTGCAAGATTAAATGGTTCCAGAAACACGATTTTCGCCCGTTTCGGCGTTAAAACGTTCAAAATGCCGATCACTCGTCGTTTCTGCTGAAAGTTATGCTGTTCTCACGTAAAGGAGCATAAGGACGTGCACTAGGCGAACAATCAGCGACGAATTCAACGGAACCTGGTTTTTGGCAGAAAAAAACGCTTTTTCGCATGCAAAAACTCGAATTACTGTGTTTCGTCTAAAATCTTTCGTTCGTAGGTGGATGTGCGCCCAGTGCGTGCATATCGCGAAGAATCCACGTAGAAATCGGAAAAACCTGGTGTTTGTGCAAGTTTAAATGGTTCCAGAAACACGATTTTCGCCCGTTTCGGCGTTAAAACGTTCAAAATGCCGATCACTCGTCGTTTCTGCTGAAAGTTATGCTGTTTTCACGTAAAGGAGCATAAGGGCGTGCACTAGGCGAACAATCAGCGACGAATTCAACGGAACCTGGTTTTTGGCAGAGAAACACGCTTTTTCGCATGCAAAAACTCGAAATATTGTGTTTCGTCTAAAATCTTTCGTTCGTAGGTGGATGTGCGCCCAGTGCGTGCATATCGCGAAGAATCCACGAAGAAATCGAAAAAACCTGGTGTTTGTGCAAGATTAAATGGTTCCAGAAACACGATTTTCGCCCGTTTCGGCGTTTAAAACGTTCAAAATGCCGATCACTCGTCGTTTCTGCTGAAAGTTATGCTGTTTTCACGTAAAGGAGCATAAGGACGTGCACTAGGCGAACAATCAGCGACGAATTCAACGGAACCTGGTTTTTGGTAGAAAAAAACGCTTTTTCGCATGCAAAAACTCGAATTATTGTGTTTCGTCTAAAATCTTTCGTTCGTAGGTGGATGTGCGCCCAGTGCGTGCATATCGCGAAGAATCCACGAAGAAATCGAAAAAACCTGGTGTTTGTGCAAGATTAAATGGTTCCAGAAACACGATTTTCGCCCGTTTCGGCGTTAAAACGTTCAAAATGCCGATCACTCGTCGTTTCTGCTGAAAGTTATGCTGTTTTCACGTAAAGGAGCATAAGGACGTGCACTAGGCGAACAATCAGCGACGAATTCAACGGAACCTGGTTTTTGGTAGAAAAAAACGCTTTTTCGCATGCAAAAACTCGAATTATTGTGTTTCGTCTAAAATCTTTCGTTCGTAGGTGGATGTGCGCCCAGTGCGTGCATATCGCGAAGAATCCACGAAGAAATCGGAAAAACCTGGTGTTTGTGCAAGTTTAAATGGTTCCAGAAACACGATTTTCGCCCGTTTCGGCGTTAAAACGTTCAAAATGCCGATCACTCGTCGTTTCTGCTGAAAGTTATGCTGTTTTCACGTAAAGGAGCATAAGGACGTGCACTAGGCGAACAATCAGCGACGAATTCAACGGATCCTGGTTTTTGGCAGAAAAAAAACGCTTTTTCGCATGCAAAAACTCGAATTATTGTGTTTCGTCTAAAATCTTTCGTTCGTAGGTGGATGTGCGCCCAGTGCGTGCATATCGCGAAGAATCCACGAAGAAATCGGAAAAACCTGGTGTTTGTGCAAGATTAAATGGTTCCAGAAACACGATTTTCGCCGGTTTCGGCGTTAAAACGTTCAAAATGCCGATCACTCGTCGTTTCTGCTGAAAGTTATGCTGTTTTCACGTAAAGGAGCATAAGGACGTGCACTAGGCGAACAATCAGCGACGAATTCAACGGAACCTGGTTTTTGGCAGAAAAAAAACGCTTTTTCGCATGCAAAAACTCGAATTATTGTGTTTCGTCTAAAATCTTTCGTTCGTAGGTGGATGTGCGCCGAGTGCGTGCATATCGCGAAGAATCCACGAAGAAATCGAAAAAACCTGGTGTTTGTGCAAGATTAAATGGTTCCAGAAACACGATTTTCGCCCGTTTCGGCGTTAAAACGTTCAAAATGCCGATCACTCGTCGTTTCTGCTGAAAGTTATGCTGTTTTCACGTAAAGGAGCATAAGGACGTGCACTAGGCGAACAATCAGCGACGAATTCAACGGAACCTGGTTTTTGGCAGAAAAAAACGCTTTTTCGCATGCAAAAACTCGAATTATCTGTGTTTCGTCTAAAATCTTTCGTTCGTAGGTGGATGTGCGCCCAGTGCGTGCATATCGCGAAGAATCCACGAAGAAATCGGAAAAACCTGGTGTTTGTGCAAGTTTAAATGGTTCCAGAAACACGATTTTCGCCCGTTTCGGCGTTAAAACGTTCAAAATGCCGATCACTCGTCGTTTCTGCTGAAAGTTATGCTGTTTTCACGTAAAGGAGCATAAGGACGTGCACTAGGCGAACAATCAGCGACGAATTCAACGGATCCTGGTTTTTGGCAGAAAAAAACGCTTTTTCGCATGCAAAAACTCGAATTATTGTGTTTCGTCTAAAATCTTTCGTTCGTAGGTGGATGTGCGCCCAGTGCGTGCATATCGCGAAGAATCCACGAAGAAATCGAAAAACCTGGTGTTTGTGCAAGATTAAATGGTTCCAGAAACACGATTTTCGCCGGTTTCGGCGTTAAAACGTTCAAAATGCCGATCACTCGTCGTTTCTGCTGAAAGTTATGCTGTTTTCACGTAAAGGAGCATAAGGACGTGCACTAGGCGAACAATCAGCGACGAATTCAACGGAACCTGGTTTTTGGCAGAAAAAAACGCTTTTTCGCATGCAAAAACTCGAAATATTGTGTTTCGTCTAAAATCTTTCGTTCGTAGGTGGATGTGCGCCCAGTGCGTGCATATCGCGAAGAATCCACGATGAAATCGAAAAAACCTGGTGTTTGTGCAAGATTAAAT
>CAKAJE020002179.1:0-14347 GCA_916610135.2 Macropis europaea
TTTACTCGCCATTCCACGCGCTTTAAGATGCCGCCTAGCCCAGTACGCTATCTGAAATAGGAGCTACGTAAGTTGAACGAATGTGACAGAATTACGCTGATTTCTTATATTAACCGTAATATAAAATGATCTAATCGGGTCTCTGTTTGCCTTATCCTAGAAGTTTAATAGTGCATTTTACTCGCCATTTCATGCGCTTTGAGATGCCTCTTAGCCCAATACGCTATCTGTAATAGGAGCGACGTAAATTGAACAAATGTGATAGAATTTCGCTGAATTCTTATATTAACCAAAATATAAAATGATCTAATCCGGTCTCTGTTTGCCCTACCCTAGAAGTTTAATAGTGCATTTTACGAGCCATTTCTTGCGCTTTGAGATGCAGCTTAGCCCAATACGCTATCTGAAATAGGAGCGACGTAAATTGAACAAATGTGATAGAATTTCGCTGAATTCTTTTATTTACCATATTGTTAAATGATCTAATCGGGTCTCTGTTCGCCCTAGCGTAGAAGCTTAATAGTGCATTGTATTCGTCATTTCATGCGCTTTGAGATGCCGCTTAGCCCAATACGCTATCTGAAATAGGAGCGACGCAAATTGAACAAATGCGATAGAACATCGCTGAATTCTTATATTAACCATAATATAAAATGATGTAATCGGGTCTCTGTTCGCCCTACCCAAGAAGTTTAATAGTGCATTTCTCTCGTCATTTCATGCGCTTTGAGATGCCGCTTAGCCCAATAGCTATCTGAAATAGGAGCGACGTAAATTGAACAAATGTGATAGAATTTCCCTGAAATCTTATATTAACCGTAATATAAAAAGATCTAATCGGGTCTCTGTTTGCATTACCCTCGAAGTTTAATAGTGCATTTTACTCGTCATTCCATGCCCTTTGAGATGCCGCTTAGCCCAATACGCTATCTGAAATAGGAGCGATGTAAATTGAACAAATGTGATAGAATTTTGCTGAATTCTTAAATTAACCATAATATAAAATGATGTAATCGGGTCTCTGTTCGCCCTACCCAAGAAGTTTAACAGTGCATTTCTCTCGTCATTTCATGCGCTTTGAGATGCCGCTTAGCCCAATAGCTATCTGAAATAGGAGCGACGTAAATTGAACAAATGTGATAGAATTTCCCTGAAATCTTATATTAAAGAAAATATAAAATGGTCTAAACGGGACTCTGATTGCCCTATCATAGACGTTTAGTAGTGCATTTTCCTCGCCCTTCCACGCGCTTTCAGATGCCGCCTAGCCCAGTACACTATCTGAAATAGGAGCGACGTAAATTGAAAAAATGTGATAGAATTTCTCTGAATTCTTATATTAACCAAAATATAAAATGATCTAATGGGGTCTCTGTTTGCCCTACCCTAGAAGTTTAATAGTGAATTTTACTCGCCATTTCTTGCGCTTTGAGATGCCGCTTAGCCCAATACGCTATCTGAAATAGGAGCGACGTAAAATGAACAAATGTGATAGGATTTCGCTGAATTCTTAAATTAACCATAATATAAAATGATCTAATCGGGTCTATATGTGCCCAACCCTAGAAGCTTAATAGTGCATTTTACTCGCCATTTCTTGCGCTTTGAGATGCCGCTTAGCCCAATACGCTATCTGAAATAGGAGCGACGTAAATTGAACAAATGTGATAGAATTTCGCTGAATTCTTATATTAACCAAAATATGAAATGATCTTATCGGGTCTCTGATTGCCCTACCCTAGAAGTTTAATAGTGCATTTTACTCGCCCCTTCGTGCGCTGTGAGATGCCGCTTAGCCCAATACGCTATCTAAAATAGGAGCGACGTAAATTGAACAAATGTGATAGAATTTCCCTGAAATGTTATAGTAAACAAAATATAAAATGATCTATTCGTAACTCTGATTGCCCTATCATAGAAGTTTAGAAGTGCATTTTACTCGCCCTTCCACGCGCTTTAAGATGCCGCCTAGCCCAGTACGCTATCTGAAATAGGAGCGACGTTAGTTGAACAAATGTGATAGAATTTCGCTGAATTCTTATATTAACCAAAATATAAAATGATCTTATCGGGTCTCTGATTGCCCTATCATAGAAGTTTAATAGTGCATTTTACTCGCCATTCCACGCGCTTTAAGTTGCCGCCTAGCCCAGTACGCTATCTGAAATAGGAGCTACGTAAGTTGAACAAATGTCACAGAATTATGCTGCATTCTTATGTTAACCGTAATATAAAATGATCTAATCGGGTCTCTGTTTGCCTTATCCTAGAAGTTTAATAGTGCATTTTACTCCCCATTTCATGCGCTTTGAGATGCCGCTTAGCCCAATACGCTATCTGAAATAGGAGCGACGTAAATTGAACAAATGTGATAGAATTTCGCTGAATTCTTATATTAACCAAAATATAAAATGATCTAATCGGGTCTCTGATTGCCCTACCCTAGAAGTTTAATAGTGCATTTTACTCGCCATTTCATGCGCTTTGAGATGCCGCTTAGCCCAATACGCTATCTGAAATAGGAGCGACGTAAATTGAACAAATGTGATAGAATTTCGCTGAATTCTTATATTATACAAAATATAAAATGATCTAATCGGGTCTCTGATTGCCCTACCCTAGAAGTTTAATAGTGCATTTTACTCGTCATTTCATGCGCTTTGAGATGCCGCTTATCCCAATAAGCTGTCTGAAGTAGGAGCGACGTAAAATGAACAAATGTGATACGATTTCGCTGAATTCTTAAATTAACCATAATATAAAATGATCTAATCGGGTCTCTATGTGCCCAACCCTAGAAGCTTAATAGTGCATTTTACTCGCCATTTCTTGCGCTTGGAGATGCCGCTTAGCCCAATACGCTATCTGAAATAGGAGCGACGTAAATTGAACAAATGTGATAGAATTTCCCTGAAATGTTATAGTAAACAAAATATAAAATGATCTATTCGGAACTCTGATTGCCGTATCATAGAAGTTTTCTAGTGCATTTTACTCGCCGTTCCACGCGCTTTAAGATGCCGCCTAGAGCAGTACGCTATCTGAAATAGGAGCGACGTTAGTTGAACAAATGTGATAGAATTACGCTGAATTCTTATATTAACCGTAATATAAAATGATCTATTAGGGTCTCTGTTCGCCCTACCCTAGAAGTTTAATAGTGCATTTCACTCGCCATTCCATGCGCTTTGAGATGCCGCTTAGCCCAATACGCTATCTGAAATAGGAGCGACGTAAATTGAACAAATATGATAGAATTTCGCTGGATTCTTATATTAACCAAAATATAAAATGATCTAATCGGGTCTCTGTTTGCCTTACCCTAGAAGTTTAATAGTGCATTTTACGAGCAATTTCTTGCGCTTTGAGATGCAGCTTAGCCCAATACGCTATCCGAAATAGGAGCGACGTAAATTGAACAAATGTGATAGAATTTCGCTGAATTCTTATATTAACCAAAATATAAAATGATCTAATCGGGTCTCTGATTGCCCTATCATAGATGTTTAAGAGTGCATTTTACTCGCCATTCCACGCGCTTTGAGATGCCGCCTAGCCCAGTACGCTATCTGAAACAGGAGCGACGTAAGTTGAACAAATGTGATAGAATTACGCTGAATTCTTATATTAACCGTAATATAAAATGGTCTAATCGGATCTCCGTTTGCCTTATCCTAGAAGTTTATTAGTGCATTTTACTCGTAATTCCATGCGGTTTGAGATGCCGCTTAGCCCAATACGCTATCTGAAATAGGAGCGATGTAAATTGAACAAATGTGATAGAATTTTTCTGAATTCTTAAATTAACCATAATATAAAATGATGTAATCGGGTCTCTGTTCGCCCTACCCAAGAAGTTTAATAGTGCATTTCTCTCGTCATTTCATGCGCTTTGAGATGCCGCTTAGCCCAATAGCTATCTGAAATAGGAGCGACGTAAATTGAACAAATGTGATAGAATTTCCCTGAAATCTTATATTAAAGAAAATATAAAATGATCTAAACGGGACTCTGATTGCCCTATCATAGACGTTTAGTAGTGCATTTTACTCGCCCTTCCACGCGCTTTAAGATGCCGCCTAGCCCAGTACACTATCTGAAATAGGAGCGACGTAAATTGAAAAAATGTGATAGAATTTCGCTGAATTCTTATATTAACCAAAATATAAAATGATCTAATGGGGTCTCTGTTTGCCCTACCCTAGATGTTTAATAGTGCATTTTACTCGCCATTTCTTGCGCTTTGAGATGCCGCTTAGCCCAATACGCTGTCTGGAATAGGAGCGACGTAAAATGAACAAATGTGATAGGATTTCGCTGAATTCTTAAATTAACCATAATATAAAATGATCTAATCGGGTCTGTATGTGCCCAACCCTAGAAGCTTAATAGTGCATTGTACTCGCCATTTCTTGCGCTTTGAGATGCCGCTTAGCCCAATACGCTATCTGAAATAGGAGCGACGTAAATTGAAGAAATGTGATAGAATTTCCCTGAAATGTTATAGTAAACAAAATATAAAATGATCTATTCGGAACTCTGATTGCCCTATCATAGAAGTTTAGAAGTGCATTTTACTCGCCCTTCCACGCGCGTTAAGATGCCGCCTAGCCCAGTACACTATCTGAAATAGGAGCGACGTTAGTTGAACAAATGTGATAGAATTACGCTGAATTCTTATATTAACCGTAATATAAAATGATCTATTCGGGTGTCTGTTCGCCCTACCCTAGAAGTTTAATAGTGCATTTCACTCGCCATTCCATGCGCTTTGAGATGCCGCTTAGCCCAATACGCTATCTGAAATAGGAGCGACGTAAATTGAACAAATGTGATAGAATTTCGCTGAATTCTTATATTAACCTTAATGTAAAATGATCTAATCGGGTCTCTGTTCGCCCTGCCCTAGAAGTTTAATAGTGCATTTTACTCGCCATTCCACGCGCTTTAAGATGCCGCCTAGCCCAGTACGCTATCTGAAATAGGAGCTACGTAAGTTGAACGAATGTGACAGAATTACGCTGATTTCTTATATTAACCGTAATATAAAATGATCTAATCGGGTCTCTGTTTGCCTTATCCTAGAAGTTTAATAGTGCATTTTACTCGCCATTTCATGCGCTTTGAGATGCCTCTTAGCCCAATACGCTATCTGTAATAGGAGCGACGTAAATTGAACAAATGTGATAGAATTTCGCTGAATTCTTATATTAACCAAAATATAAAATGATCTAATCCGGTCTCTGTTTGCCCTACCCTAGAAGTTTAATAGTGCATTTTACGAGCCATTTCTTGCGCTTTGAGATGCAGCTTAGCCCAATACGCTATCTGAAATAGGAGCGACGTAAATTGAACAAATGTGATAGAATTTCGCTGAATTCTTTTATTTACCATAATGTTAAATGATCTAATCGGGTCTCTGTTCGCCCTAGCGTAGAAGCTTAATAGTGCATTTTATTCGTCATTTCATGCGCTTTGAGATGCCGCTTAGCCCAATACGCTATCTGAAATAGGAGCGACGCAAATTGAACAAAAGCGATAGAACATCGCTGAATTCTTATATTAACCATAATATAAAATGATGTAATCGGGTCTCTGTTCGCCCTACCCAAGAAGTTTAATAGTGCATTTCTCTCGTCATTTCATGCGCTTTGAGATGCCGCTTAGCCCAATACGCTATCTGAAATAGGAGCGACGCAAATTGAACAAATGTGATAGAATTTCCCTGAAATCTTATATTAACCGTAATATAAAAAGATCTAATCGGGTCTCTGTTTGCATTACCCTCGAAGTTTAATAGTGCATTTTACTCGTCATTCCATGCGCTTTGAGATGCCGCTTAGCCCAATACGCTATCTGAAATAGGAGCGATGTAAATTGAACAAATGTGATAGAATTTTGCTGAATTCTTAAATTAACCATAATATAAAATGATGTAATCGGGTCTCTGTTCGCCCTACCCAAGAAGTTTAACAGTGCATTTCTCTCGTCATTTCATGCGCTTTGAGATGCCGCTTAGCCCAATAGCTATCTGAAATAGGAACGACGTAAATTGAACAAATGTGATAGAATTTCCCTGAAATCTTATATTAAAGAAAATATAAAATGGTCTAAACGGGACTCTGATTGCCCTATCATAGACGTTTAGTAGTGCATTTTCCTCGCCCTTCCACGCGCTTTCAGATGCCGCCTAGCCCAGTACACTATCTGAAATAGGAGCGACGTAAATTGAAAAAATGTGATAGAATTTCTCTGAATTCTTATATTAACCAAAATATAAAATGATCTAATGGGGTCTCTGTTTGCCCTACCCTAGAAGTTTAATAGTGAATTTTACTCGCCATTTCTTGCGCTTTGAGATGCCGCTTAGCCCAATACGCTATCTGAAATAGGAGCGACGTAAAATGAACAAATGTGATAGGATTTCGCTGAATTCTTAAATTAACCATAATATAAAATGATCTAATCGGGTCTATATGTGCCCAACCCTAGAAGCTTAATAGTGCATTTTACTCGCCATTTCTTGCGCTTTGAGATGCCGCTTAGCCCAATACGCTATCTGAAATAGGAGCGACGTAAATTGAACAAATGTGATAGAATTTCGCTGAATTCTTATATTAACCAAAATATGAAATGATCTTATCGGGTCTCTGATTGCCCTACCCTAGAAGTTTAATAGTGCATTTTACTCGCCCCTTCGTGCGCTGTGAGATGCCGCTTAGCCCAATACGCTATCTAAAATAGGAGCGACGTAAATTGAACAAATGTGATAGAATTTCCCTGAAATGTTATAGTAAACAAAATATAAAATGATCTATTCGTAACTCTGATTGCCCTATCATAGAAGTTTAGAAGTGCATTTTACTCGCCCTTCCACGCGCTTTAAGATGCCGCCTAGCCCAGTACGCTATCTGAAATAGGAGCGACGTTAGTTGAACAAATGTGATAGAATTTCGCTGAATTCTTATATTAACCAAAATATAAAATGATCTTATCGGGTCTCTGATTGCCCTATCATAGAAGTTTAATAGTGCATTTTACTCGCCATTCCACACGCTTTAAGTCGCCGCCTAGCCCAGTACGCTATCTGAAATAGGAGCTACGTAAGTTGAACAAATGTCACAGAATTATGCTGCATTCTTATGTTAACCGTAATATAAAATGATCTAATCGGGTCTCTGTTTGCCTTATCCTAGAAGTTTAATAGTGCATTTTACTCCCCATTTCATGCGCTTTGAGATGCCGCTTAGCCCAATACGCTATCTGAAATAGGAGCGACGTAAATTGAACAAATGTGATAGAATTTCGCTGAATTCTTATATTAACCAAAATATAAAATGATCTAATCGGGTCTCTGATTGCCCTACCCTAGAAGTTTAATAGTGCATTTTACTCGCCATTTCATGCGCTTTGAGATGCCGCTAAGCCCAATACGCTATCTGAAATAGGAGCGACGTAAATTGAACAAATGTGATAGAATTTCGCTGAATTCTTATATTATACAAAATATAAAATGATCTAATCGGGTCTCTGATTGCCCTACCCTAGAAGTTTAATAGTGCATTTTACTCGTCATTTCATGCGCTTTGAGATGCCGCTTATCCCAATAAGCTGTCTGAAGTAGGAGCGACGTAAAATGAACAAATGTGATACGATTTCGCTGAATTCTTAAATTAACCATAATATAAAATGATCTAATCGGGTCTCTATGTGCCCAACCCTAGAAGCTTAATAGTGCATTTTACTCGCCATTTCTTGCGCTTGGAGATGCCGCTTAGCCCAATACGCTATCTGAAATAGGAGCGACGTAAATTGAACAAATGTGATAGAATTTCCCTGAAATGTTATAGTAAACAAAATATAAAATGATCTATTCGGAACTCTGATTGCCGTATCATAGAAGTTTTCTAGTGCATTTTACTCGCCGTTCCACGCGCTTTAAGATGCCGCCTAGAGCAGTACGCTATCTGAAATAGGAGCGACGTTAGTTGAACAAATGTGATAGAATTACGCTGAATTCTTATATTAACCGTAATATAAAATGATCTATTAGGGTCTCTGTTCGCCCTACCCTAGAAGTTTAATAGTGCATTTCACTCGCCATTCCATGCGCTTTGAGATGCCGCTTAGCCCAATACGCTATCTGAAATAGGAGCGACGTAAATTGAACAAATATGATAGAATTTCGCTGGATTCTTATATTAACCAAAATATAAAATGATCTAATCGGGTCTCTGTTTGCCTTACCCTAGAAGTTTAATAGTGCATTTTACGAGCAATTTCTTGCGCTTTGAGATGCAGCTTAGCCCAATACGCTATCCGAAATAGGAGCGACGTAAATTGAACAAATGTGATAGAATTTCGCTGAATTCTTATATTAACCAAAATATAAAATGATCTAATCGGGTCTCTGATTGCCCTATCATAGATGTTTAAGAGTGCATTTTACTCGCCATTCCACGCGCTTTGAGATGCCGCCTAGCCCAGTACGCTATCTGAAACAGGAGCGACGTAAGTTGAACAAATGTGATAGAATTACGCTGAATTCTTATATTAACCGTAATATAAAATGGTCTAATCGGATCTCCGTTTGCCTTATCCTAGAAGTTTATTAGTGCATTTTACTCGTCATTCCATGCGGTTTGAGATGCCGCTTAGCCCAATACGCTATCTGAAATAGGAGCGATGTAAATTGAACAAATGTGATAGAATTTTTCTGAATTCTTAAATTAACCATAATATAAAATGATGTAATCGGGTCTCTGTTCGCCCTACCCAAGAAGTTTAATAGTGCATTTCTCTCGTCATTTCATGCGCTTTGAGATGCCGCTTAGCCCAATAGCTATCTGAAATAGGAGCGACGTAAATTGAACAAATGTGATAGAATTTCCCTGAAATCTTATATTAAAGAAAATATAAAATGATCTAAACGGGACTCTGATTGCCCTATCATAGACGTTTAGTAGTGAATTTTACTCGCCCTTCCACGCGCTTTAAGATGCCGCCTAGCCCAGTACACTATCTGAAATAGGAGCGACGTAAATTGAAAAAATGTGATAGAATTTCGCTGAATTCTTATATTAACCAAAATATAAAATGATCTAATGGGGTCTCTGTTCGCCCTACCCTAGATGTTTAATAGTGCATTTTACTCGCCATTTCTTGCGCTTTGAGATGCCGCTTAGCCCAATACGCTGTCTGAAATAGGAGCGACGTAAAATGAACAAATGTGATAGGATTTCGCTGAATTCTTAAATTAACCATAATATAAAATGATCTAATCGGGTCTATATGTGCCCAACCCTAGAAGCTTAATAGTGCATTGTACTCGCCATTTCTTGCGCTTTGAGATGCCGCTTAGCCCAATACGCTATCTGAAATAGGAGCGACGTAAATTGAAGAAATGTGATAGAATTTCCCTGAAATGTTATAGTAAACAAAATATAAAATGATCTATTCGGAACTCTGATTGCCCTATCATAGAAGTTTAGAAGTGCATTTTACTCGCCCTTCCACGCGCGTTAAGATGCCGCCTAGCCAGTACACTATCTGAAATAGGAGCGACGTTAGTTGAACAAATGTGATAGAATTACGCTGAATTCTTATATTAACCGTAATATAAAATGATCTATTCGGGTGTCTGTTCGCCCTACCCTAGAAGTTTAATAGTGCATTTCACTCGCCATTCCATGCGCTTTGAGATGCCGCTTAGCCCAATACGCTATCTGAAATAGGAGCGACGTAAATTGAACAAATGTGATAGAATTTCGCTGAATTCTTATATTAACCTTAATGTAAAATGATCTAATCGGGTCTCTGTTCGCCCTGCCCTAGAAGTTTAATAGTGCATTTTACTCGCCATTCCACGCGCTTTAAGATGCCGCCTAGCCCAGTATGCTATCTGAAATAGGAACGACGTAAATTGAACAAATGTGATAGAATTTTGCTGAATTCTTAAATTAACCATAATATAAAATGATCTAATCGGATCTCTGATTGCCCTATCATAGATGTTTAAGAGTGCATTTTACTCGCCATTCCACGCGCTTTAAGATGCCGCCTAGCCCAGTATGCTATCTGAAATAGGAACGACGTAAATTGAACAAATGTGATAGAATTTTGCTGATTCTTAAATTAACCATAATATAAAATGATCTAATCTGGTCTCTGATTGCCCTACCCTAGAAGTTTAATAGTGCATTTTACGAGCCATTTCTTGCGCTTTGAGATGCAGCTAGCCCAATACGCTATCCGAAATAGGAGCGACGTAAATTGAACAAATGTGATAGAATTTCGCTGAATTCTTATATTAACCAAAATATAAAATGATCTAATCGGGTCTCTGATTGCCCTATCATAGATGTTTAAGAGTGCATTTTACTCGCCATTCCACGCGCTTTGAGATGCCGCCTAGCCCAGTACGCTATCTGAAACAGGAGCGACGTAAGTTGAACAAATGTGATAGAATTACGCTGAATTCTTAAATTAACCGTAATATAAAATGGTCTAATCGGATCTCCGTTTGCCTTATCCTAGAAGTTTATTAGTGCATTTTACTCGTCATTCCATGCGGTTTGAGATGCCGCTTAGCCCAATACGCTATCTGAAATAGCAGCGATGTAAATTGAACAAATGTGATAGAATTTTGCGGAATTCTTAAATTAACCATAATATAAAATGATGTAATCGGGTCTCTGTTCGCCCTACCCAAGAAGTTTAATAGTGCATTTCTCTCGTCATTTCATGCGCTTTGAGATGCCGCTTAGCCCAATAGCTATCTGAAATAGGAGCGACGTAAATTGAACAAATGTGATAGAATTTCCCTGAAATCTTATATTAAAGAAAATATAAAATGATCTAAACGGGACTCTGATTGCCCTATCATAGACGTTTAGTAGTGCATTTTACTCGCCCTTCCACGCGCTTTAAGATGCCGCCTAGCCCAGTACACTATCTGAAATAGGAGCGACGTAAATTGAACAAATGTGATAGAATTTTGCTGAATTCTTAAATTAACCATAATATAAAATGATCTAATCGGATCTCTGATTGCCCTATCATAGATGTTTAAGAGTGCATTTTACTCGCCATTCCACGCGCTTTGAGATGCCGCCTAGCCCAGTACGCTATCTGAAATAGGAGCGACGTAAATTGAACAAATGTGATAGAATTTCGCTGAATTCTTTTATTTACCATAATGTTAAATGATCTAATCGGGTCTCTGTTCGCCCTAGCGTACAAGCTTAATAGTGCATTTTATTCGTCATTTCATGCGCTTTGAGATGCCGCTTAGCCCAATAGCTATCTGAAATAGGAGCGACGTAAATTGAACAAATGTGATAGAATTTCCCTGAAATCTTATATTAACCGTAATATAAAATGATCTAATCGGGTCTCTGTTTGCATTACCCGAGAAGTTTAATAGTGCATTTTACTCGCCATTCCACGCGCTTTAAGATGCCGCCTATCCGAGTACGCTTTCTGAAATAGGAGCGACGTAAGTTGTACAAATGTGATAGAATAACGCTGAATTCTTATATTCACCGTAATATAAAATGGTCTAATCGGGTCTCCGTTTGCCTTATGCTAGAAGTATAATAGTGCATTTTACTCGCCATTCCACGCGCTTTAAGATACCGCGTAGCCCAGTACGCTATCTGAAATAGGAGCGACGTAAATTGAACAAATGTGATAGAATTACGCTGAATTCTTATATTAACCAAAATATAAAATGATCTAATCGGGTCTCTGATTGCCCTATCATAGAAGATTAATAGTGCATTTTACTCGCAATTCCACGCGCTTTAAGATGCCGCCTAGCCCAGTATGCTATCTGAAATAGGAACGACGTAAATTGAACAAACGTGATAGAATTTCGCTGGATTCTTATATTAACCAAAATATAAATGATCTAATCGGGTCTCTGTTTGCCTTACCCTAGAAGTTTAATAGTGCATTTTACTCGCCATTTCATGCGCTTTGAGATGCCGCTTAGCCCAATATGCTATCTGATATAGGAGCGACGTAAATTGAACAAATGTGATAGAATTACGCTAAATTCTTATATTAACCAAAATATAAAATGATCTAATCGGGTCTCTGATTGCCCTATCATAGAAGATTAATAGTGCATTTACTCGCAATTCCACGCGCTTTAAGATGCCGCCTATCCGAGTACGCTATCTGAAATAGGAGCGACGTAAGTTGAACAAATGTGATAGAATAACGCTGAATTCTTATATTAACCGTAATATAAAATGGTCTAATCGGATCTCCGTTTGCCTTATCCTAGAAGTTTATTAGTGCATTTTACTCGTCATTCCATGCGCTTTGAGATGCCGCTTAGCCCAATACGCTATCTGAAATAGGAGCGATGTAAATTGAACAAATGTGATAGAATTTTGCTGAATTCTTAAATTAACCATAATATAAAATGATGAAATCGGGTCTCTGTTCGCCCTACCCAAGAAGTTTAATAGTGCATTTCTCTCGTCATTTCATGCGCTTTGAGATGCCGCTTAGCCCAATAGCTATCTGAAATAGGAGCGACGTAAATTGAACAAATGTGATAGAATTTCCCTGAAATCTTATATTAAAGAAAATATAAAATGATCTAAACGGGACTCTGATTGCCCTATCATAGACGTTTAGTAGTGCATTTTACTCGCCCTTCCACGCGCTTTAAGATGCCGCCTAGCCCAGTACACTATCTGAAATAGGAGCGATGTAAATTGAAAAAATGTGATAGAATTTCGCTGAATTCTTATATTAACCAAAATATAAAATGATCTAATGGGGTCTCTGTTTGCCCTACCCTAGATGTTTAATAGTGCATTTTACTCGCCATTTCTTGCGCTTTGAGATGCCGCTTAGCCCAATACGCTGTCTGAAATAGGAGCGACGTAAAATGAACAAATGTGATAGGATTTCGCTGAATTCTTAAATTAACCATAATATAAAATGATCTAATCGGGTCTATATGTGCCCAACCCTAGAAGCTTAATAGTGCATTTTACTCGCCATTTCTTGCGCTTTGAGATGCCGCTTAGCCCAATACGCTATCTGAAATAGGAGCGACGTAAATTGAAGAAATGTGATAGAATTTCCCTGAAATGTTATAGTAAACAAAATATAAAATGATCTATTCGGAACTCTGATTGCCCTATCATAGAAGTTTAGAAGTGCATTTTACTCGCCCTTCCACGCGCTTTAAGATGCCGCCTAGCCCAGTACACTATCTGAAATAGGAGCGACGTTAGTTGAACAAATGTGATAGAATTACGCTGAATTCTTATATTAACCGTAATATAAAATGATCTATTCGGGTGTCTGTTCGCCCTACCCTAGAAGTTTAATAGTGCATTTCACTCGCCATTCCATGCGCTTTGAGATGCCGCTTAGCCCAATACGCTATCTGAAATAGGAGCGACGTAAATTGAACAAATGTGATAGAATTTCGCTGAATTCGTATATTAACCTTAATGTAAAATGATCTAATCGGGTCTCTGTTCGCCCTGCCCTAGAAGTTTAATAGTGCATTTTACTCGCCATTCCACGCGCTTTAAGATGCCGCCTAGCCCAGTATGCTATCTGAAATAGGAACGACGTAAATTGAACAAATGTGATAGAATTTCGCTGAATTCTTATATTAACCATAATATAAAATGATCTAATCGGGTCTCTGTTCGCTCTACCCTAGAAGTTTAATAGTGCATTTCACTCGTCACTTCATGCGCTTTGAGATGCCGCTAAGCACAAAAAGGTATCTGTAATAGGAGCGACGTAAATTGAACAAATGTGATAGAATTTCGCTGAATTCTTATATTAACCTTAATGTAAAATGATCTAATCGGGTCTCTGTTCGCCCTGCCCTAGAAGTTTAATAGTGCATTTTACTCGCCATTCCACGCGCTTTAAGATGCCGCCTAGCCCAGTATGCTATCTGAAATAGGAACGACGTAAATTGAACAAATGTGATAGAATTTTGCTGAATTCTTAAGTTAACCATAATATAAAATGATCTAATCGGATCTCTGATTGCCCTATCATAGATGTTTAAGAGTGCATTTTACTCGCCATTCCACGCGCTTTAAGATGCCGCCTAGCCCAGTATGCTATCTGAAATAGGAACGACGTAAATTGAACAAATGTGATAGAATTTTGCTGAATTCTTAAATTAACCATAATATAAAATGATCTAATCTGGTCTCTGATTGCCCTACCCTAGAAGTTTAATAGTGCATTTTACGAGCCATTTCTTGCGCTTTGAGATGCAGCTTAGCCCAATACGCTATCCGAAATAGGAGCGACGTAAATTGAACAAATCTGATAGAATTTCGCTGAATTC
>CAKAJE020002180.1:0-19597 GCA_916610135.2 Macropis europaea
ACCCGATTAGATCATTTTATATTTTGATTAATATAAGAATTCAGCGAAATTCTACCACATTTGTTCAATTTACGTCGCTCCTATTTCAGATAGCGTACTGGGCTAGGCGCCATCTTAAAGCGCGTGGAATGGCGAGTAAAATGCCCAATTAAACATCTACGATAGGGCAATCAGAGACCCGGTTAGATCATTTTATGCTTTGGTTAATATAAGAATTCAGGGAAATTCTATCACATTTGTTCAATTTACGTCGCTGCTATTTCAGATAGCGCATTGGCCTAAGCGGCATCTCAAAGCGCATGAAATGACGAGAGGAATGCACTATTAAACTTCTATGCTAGGGCAATTAGAGACCCGATTAGATCATTTTATATTTTGGTTAATATAAGAATTCAGCGAAATTCTATCACATTTGTTCAATTTACGTCGCTCCTATTTCAGATAGCGTACTAGGCTAGGAGGCATCTTAAAGCGCGTGGAATGGCAAGTAAAATGCACTATTAAACTTCTATGCTACGGCAATCAGAGACCCGATTAGATCATTTTATATTTTGGTTAATTTAAGAATTCAGCGAAATTCTGTCACATTCGTTCAATTTACGTCGCTCCTATTTCAGATAGCGTATTGGGCTAGGCGGCATCTTAAAGCGCGTGGAATGGCGAGTAAAATGCACTGTTAAACTTCTTTGATAGGGCAATCAAACACCCGATTAGATTATTTTATATATTTGTTAATATAAGAATTTAGCCAAATTCTATCACATTCGTTCAATTTACGTCGCTCCTATTTCAGATAGCGTATTGGGCTAAGCGGCATCTTAAAGCGCGTGGAATGCCGAGTAAAATGCACTATTAGTCTTCTATGATAGGGCAATCAGAGACCCGATTAGATGATTGTATATTTTGGTTATTATAAGAATTCAGCGAAATTCTACCACATTTGTTCAATTTACGTCGCTCCTATTTCAGATAGCCTACTGGGCTAGGCGTCATCTTAAAGCGCGTAGAATGGCGAGTAAAATGCACTATTAACCTTCTATGATAGGGCAATCAGAGACCCGATTAGATCATTTTATATTTTGGTTAATATAAGAATTCAAGGAAATCCTATCACATTTGTTCAATTTACGTCGCTCCTATTTCAGATAGCGTATTGGGCTAAGCGGCCCCTCAAAGGGAATGAAATGGCGAGTAAAATGCACTATTAAACTTCTAGGGTAAGGCAAACAGAGACCCGATTAGATCTTTTTATATTACGGTTAATATAAGAATTCAGCGTAATTCTATCACATTTGTTCCATTTACGTCGCTCCAATTTCAGATAGCGTACTGGGCTAGGCGGCACCTTAAAGCGCTTGGAATGGCGAGTAAAATGTAATATTAAACTTCTATGCTAGGGCAATCAGAGACCCGATTAGATCATTTTATATTTTGGTCAATATAAGAATTCAGCGAAATTCTATCACATTTGTTCAATTTACATCGCTCCTATTTCAGATAGCGTATTGTGCTGAGCGGCATCTCAAAGCGCATGAAATGACGAGCGAAATGCACTATTAAACTTCTATGCTAGGGCAATCAGAGACACGATTAGATCATTTTATATTTTGGTTAATATAAGAATTCAGCGAAATTCTATCACATTTGTTCAATTTACGTCGCTCCTATTTCTGATAGCTTATTGGGCTAAGAGGCATCTCGAAGCGCATGGCATGACGTGTGAAATGCACTATTAAACTTCCAGGGTAGGGCGAACAGAGACACGATTAGATCATTTTACATTAAGGTTAATGTAAGAATTCTGGGAAATTCTATCACATTTATTCATTTTACGTCGCTCCTATTTCAGACAGCGTATTGGGCTAAGCGGCATGTCAAAGCGCATGATATGGCGAGTAAAATGCACTATTAAACTTCTTGGGTAAGGCAAACAGAGACCCGATTAGATCATTTTACATTAAGGTTAATATAAGTAATTCAGCGAAATTCGATCACATTCGTTCAACTAACGTCGCTCCTATTTCAGATAGCGTACTGGCCTAGGCGGCATTTTAAAGCGCGTGGTATGGCGAGTAAAATGCACTATTAAACTTCTATGATAGGGCAATCAAATACCCGATCAGATCATTTTATATTTTGGTTAATATAAGAATTCAAGGAAATTCTATCACATTTGTTCAATTTCCGTCGCTCCTATTTCAGATAGCGAATTTGGCTAAGCGGCATCTCAAAGCGCACGCAATGGCGAGTACAATGCAATATTAAACTTCGAGGGTTAGGCAAACAGAGACCCGATTAGATCATTTTATATTACGGTTAAATAAGCATTCCGCGTAATTCTGTCACATTTGTTCAACTTACGTCGCTCCTATTTCAGATAGCGTGCTGGGCTAGCCGGCGTCTTAAAGCGCGTGGAATGGCGAGTAAAATGCACTATTAAACATCTATGATAGGGCAATCAGAGACCCGATTAGATCATTTTATGCTTTGGTGAATATAAGAATTCAGCGAAATTCTATCACATTTGTTCAATTTACTTCGCTCCTATTTCAGACAGCGTATTGGGCTAAGCGGCATCTGAAAGCGCGTGGAATGGCGAGTAAAATGCACTATTAAACTTCTAGGGTATGCCGAACAGAGACCCGATTAGATCATTTTATATTACGGTTAATTTAAGAATTCAGCAAAATTCTATCGCATTTGTTCAATGTACGTCGCTCCTATTTCAGATAGCGTACTGGGCTAGGCGGCACCTTAAAGCGCTTGGAATGGCGAGTAAAATGTAATATTAAACTTCTATGCTAGGGCAATCAGAGACCCGATTAGATCATTTTATATTTTGGTCAATATAAGAATTCAGCGAAATTCTGTCACATTTGTTCAATTTACGTCGCTCCAATTTCAGATAGCGTATTGGGCTAAGCGGCATCTCAAAGCGCATGAAATGGCGAGTGAAATGCACTATTAAACTTCCAGGGTAGGGCGAACAGAGACATGATTAGATCATTTTACATTAAGGTTAATATAAGAATTCAGGGAAAATCTATCACATTTGGTCAATTTACGTCGCTCCTAATTCAGATAGCGTATTGGGCTAAGCGGCATCTCAAAGTGCATGAAGCTACGAGTGAAATGCACTATTATACTTCTACGGTAGGGCGAACAGAGACCCGATCAGATCATTTTACATTAAGGTTAATATAAGAATTCAGGAAAATTCTATCACATTTGTTCAATTTACGTCCCTCCTATTTCAGATAGCGTACTGGGCTAGGCGGCATCTTATAGCGCATGGAATGGCGAGTAAAATGCACTATTAAACTTCTATGATAGGGCAATCAGAGACCCGATTAGATCATTTTATGCTTTGGTTAATATAAGAATTCAGCGAAATTCTATCACATTTGTTCAATTTACGTCGCTCCTATTTCAGATAGCGTATTGAGCTAAGCGGCATCTCAAAGCGCATGAAATGACGAGTGGAATGCACTATTAAACTTCTAGGATACGGCGAACAGAGACCCGATTAGATCATTTTACATTAAGGTTAATATAAGAATTCCGGGAAATTCTATCACATTTGTTCAATTTACGTCGCTCCTATTTCAGATAGCGTATTGGGCTAAGCGGCCTCTCAAAGCGCATGAAATGTCGAGTAAAATGCACTATTAAACTTCTAGGGCAATGCAAACGGAGATCCGAAGAGATCGTTTTATATTACTGTTAATATAACAATTCAGCGTAATACTATCACATTTGTTCAATTTACGTCGCTCCTATTTCAGATAGCCTACTGGGCTAGGCGGCATCTTAAAGCGCGTAGAATGGCGAGTAAAATGCACTATTAACCTTCTATGATAGGGCAATCAGAGACCCGATCAGATCATTTTATATTTTGGTTAATATAAGAATTCAGCGAAATTCTATCACATTTGTTCAATCTACATCGCTCCTATTTCAGATAGCGTAATGGGCTGAGCGGCATCTCAAAGCGCATGAAATGTCGAGTGAAATGCACTATTAAACTTCTAGGGTAATGCAAACGGAGATCCGAAGAGATCGTTTTATATTACTGTTAATATAAGAATTCAGCGTAATACTATCACATTTGTTCAATTTACGTCGCTCCTATTTCAGATAGCCTACTGGGCTAGGCGGCATCTTAAAGCGCGTAGAATGGCGAGTAAAATGCACTATTAACCTTCTATGATAGGGCAATCAGAGACCCGATCAGATCATTTTATATTTTGGTTAATATAAAAATTCATGGAAATTCTATCACATTTGTTCAATTTACGTCGCTCCTATATCAGATAGCGTATTGGGCTAAGCGGCATCTCAAAGCGCATGAAATGACGAGTGAAATGCGCTATTAAACTTCTATGCTAGGGCAATCAGAGACCCGATTAGATCATTTTATATTTTGGTTAATATAAGAATTCAGCGAAATTCTATCACATTTGTTCAATTTACGTCGCTCCTATATCAGATAGCGTATTGGGCTAAGCGGCATCTCAAAGCGCATGAAATGACGAGTGAAATGCTCTATTAAACTTCTATGCTAGGGCAATCAGAGACCCGATTAGATCATTTTATATTTTGATTAATATAAGAATTCAGCGAAATTCTACCACATTTGTTCAATTCACGTCGCTCCTATTTCAGATATCGTACTGGGCTAGGCGCCATCTTAAAGCGCGTGGAATGGCGAGTAAAATGCACTATTAGTCTTCTATGATAGGGCAATCAGAGACCCGATTGGATCATTTTATATTTTGGTTAATATAAGAATTCAGCGAAATTCTACCACATTTGTTCAATTTACAACGCTCCAATTTCAGATAGCGTACTGGGCTCGGCGCCATGTTAAAGCGCGTGGAATGGCGAGTAAAATTCACTATCAGTCTTCTATGATAGGGCAATCAGAGACCCGATTAGATCATTTTATATTTTGATTAATATAAGAATTCAGCGAAATTCTACCACATTTGTTCAATTTACGTCGCTCCTATTTCAGATAGCGTACTGGGCTAGGCGCCATCTTAAAGCGCGTGGAATGGCGAGTAAAATGCCCAATTAAACATCTACGATAGGGCAATCAGAGACCCGGTTAGATCATTTTATGCTTTGGTTAATATAAGAATTCAGGGAAATTCTATCACATTTGTTCAATTTACGTCGCTGCTATTTCAGATAGCGCATTGGCCTAAGCGGCATCTCAAAGCGCATGAAATGACGAGAGGAATGCACTATTAAACTTCTATGCTAGGGCAATTAGAGACCCGATTAGATCATTTTATATTTTGGTTAATATAAGAATTCAGCGAAATTCTATCACATTTGTTCAATTTACGTCGCTCCTATTTCAGATAGCGTACTAGGCTAGGAGGCATCTTAAAGCGCGTGGAATGGCAAGTAAAATGCACTATTAAACTTCTATGCTACGGCAATCAGAGACCCGATTAGATCATTTTATATTTTGGTTAATTTAAGAATTCAGCGAAATTCTGTCACATTCGTTCAATTTACGTCGCTCCTATTTCAGATAGCGTATTGGGCTACGAGGCATCTCAAAGCGTATGAAATGGCGAATAAAAGGCACTATTAAACTTCTAGGTTAGGGCAAACAGAGACCCGATTAGATCATTTTATGCTTTGGTTAATATAAGAATTCAGCGTAATTCTATCACATTTGTTCAATTTACGTCGCTCCTATTTCAGATAGCGTATTGGGCTAGGCGGCATCTTAAAGCGCGTAGAATGGCGAGTAAAATGCACTATTAACCTTCTATGATAGGGCAATCAGAGACCCGATCAGATCATTTTATATTTTGGTTAATATAAAAATTCATGGAAATTCTATCACATTTGTTCAATTTACGTCGCTCCTATATCAGATAGCGTATTGGGCTAAGCGGCATCTCAAAGCGCATGAAATGACGAGTGAAATGCGCTATTAAACTTCTATGCTAGGGCAATCAGAGACCCGATTAGATCATTTTATATTTTGGTTAATATAAGAATTCAGCGAAATTCTATCACATTTGTTCAATTTACGTCGCTCCTATATCAGATAGCGTATTGGGCTAAGCGGCATCTCAAAGCGCATGAAATGACGAGTGAAATGCGCTATTAAACTTCTATGCTAGGGCAATCAGAGACCCGATTAGATCATTTTATATTTTGATTAATATAAGAATTCAGCGAAATTCTGCCACATTTGTTCAATTTACGTCGCTCCTATTTCAGATATCGTACTGGGCTAGGCGCCATCTTAAAGCGCGTGGAATGGCGAGTAAAATGCACTATTAGTCTTCTATGATAGGGCAATCAGAGACCCGATTGGATCATTTTATATTTTGGTTAATATAAGAATTCAGCGAAATTCTACCACATTTGTTCAATTTACAACGCTCCAATTTCAGATAGCGTACTGGGCTCGGCGCCATGTTAAAGCGCGTGGAATGGCGAGTAAAATTCACTATCAGTCTTCTATGATAGGGCAATCAGAGACCCGATTAGATCATTTTATATTTTGATTAATATAAGAATTCAGCGAAATTCTACCACATTTGTTCAATTTACGTCGCTCCTATTTCAGATAGCGTACTGGGCTAGGCGCCATCTTAAAGCGCGTGGAATGGCGCGTAAAATGCCCAATTAAACATCTACGATAGGGCAATCAGAGACCCGGTTAGATCATTTTATGCTTTGGTTAATATAAGAATTCAGGGAAATTCTATCACATTTGTTCAATTTACGTCGCTGCTATTTCAGATAGCGCATTGGCCTAAGCGGCATCTCAAAGCGCATGAAATGACGAGTGGAATGCACTATTAAACTTCTATGCTAGGGCAATCAGAGACCCGATTAGATCATTTTATATTTTGGTTAATATAAGAATTCAGCGAAATTCTATCATATTTGTTCAATTTACGTCGCTCCTATTTCAGATAGCGTACTAGGCTAGGAGGCATCTTAAAGCGCGTGGAATGGCAAGTAAAATGCACTATTAAACGTCTATGCTACGGCAATCAGAGACCCGATTAGACCATTTTATATTTTGGTTAATTTAAGAATTCAGCGAAATTCTGTCACATTCGTTCAATTTACGTCGCTCCTATTTCAGATAGCGTATTGGGCTACGAGGCATCTCAAAGCGTATGAAATGGCGAATAAAAGGCACTATTAAACTTCTAGGTTAGGGCAAACAGAGACCCGATTAGATCATTTTATGCTTTGGTTAATATAAGAATTCAGCGTAATTCTATCACATTTGTTCAATTTACGTCGCTCCTATTTCAGATAGCGTATTGGGCTCAGCGGCATCTTGAAGCACGTGGAATAGCGAGTAAAATGCACTATTAGGCTTCTATGATAGGGCAATCAGAGACCCGATTGGATCATTTTATATTTTGGTTAATATAAGAATTCAGCGAAATTCTACCACATTTGTTCAATTTACAAAGCTCCTATTTCAGATAGCGTACTGGGCTCGGCGCCATGTTAAAGCGCGTGGAATGGCAAGTAAAATTCACTATCAGTCTTCTATGATAGGGCAATCAGAGACCCGATTAGATCATTTTATATTTTGATTAATATAAGAATTCAGCGAAATTCTACCACATTTGTTCAATTTACGTCGCTCCTATTTCAGATAGCGTACTGGGCTAGGCGCCATCTTAAAGCGCGTGGAATGGCGAGTAAAATGCCCAATTAAACATCTACGATAGGGCAATCAGAGACCCGATTAGATCATTTTATGCTTTGGTTAATAACCGAATTCAGGGAAATTCTATCACATTTGTTCAATTTACGTCGCTGCTATTTCAGATAGCGCATTGGCCTAAGCGGCATCTCAAAGCGCATGAAATGACGAGTGGAATGCACTATTAAACTTCTATGCTAGGGCAATCAGAGACCCGATTTGATCATTTTATATTTTGGTTAATATAAGAATTCAGCGAAATTCTATCACATTTGTTCAATTTACGTCGCTCCTATTTCAGATAGCGTACTAGGCTAGGAGGCATCTTAAAGCGCGTGGAATGGCAAGTAAAATGCACTATTAAACTTCTATGCTACGGCAATCAGAGACCCGATTAGATCATTTTATGCTTTGGTTAATAACCGAATTCAGGGAAATTCTATCACATTTGTTCAATTTACGTCGCTGCTATTTCAGATAGCGCATTGGCCTAAGCGGCATCTCAAAGCGCATGAAATGACGAGTGGAATGCACTATTAAACTTCTATGCTAGGGCAATCAGAGACCCGATTTGATCATTTTATATTTTGGTTAATATAAGAATTCAGCGAAATTCTATCACATTTGTTCAATTTACGTCGCTCCTATTTCAGATAGCGTACTAGGCTAGGAGGCATCTTAAAGCGCGTGGAATGGCAAGTAAAATGCACTATTAAACTTCTATGCTACGGCAATCAGAGACCCGATTAGATCATTTTATATTTTGGTTAATTTAAGAATTCAGCGAAATTCTGTCACATTCGTTCAATTTACGTCGCTCCTATTTCAGATAGCGTATTGGGCTACGAGGCATCTCAAAGCGCATGAAATGGCGAATAAAAGGCACTATTAAACTTCTAGGTTAGGGCAAACAGAGTCCCGATTAGATCATTTTACATTATGGTTAAGAAAAGAATTCAGCGAAATTCTATCACGTTTGTTCAATTTACATCGCTACTATTTCAGATAGCGTATTGGGTTGAGCGGCATCTCAAAGCGCATGAAATGACGAGAAAATGCACTATTAAACTTCTATGGTAGGGCAAACAGAGACCCGATTAGATCATTTTACGTTATGGTTCATTTAAGAATTCAGCGAAATTCTATCACATTTATTCAATTTACGTCGCTTCTAGTTCAGATAGCGTACTAGGCTAGGCGGCATCTTAAAGCGCGTGGAATGGCGAGTAAAATGCACTGTTAAACTTCTTTGATAGGGCAATCAAACACCCGATTAGATTATTTTATATATTTGTTAATATAAGAATTTAGCCAAATTCTATCACATTCGTTCAATTTACGTCGCTCCTATTTCAGATAGCGTATTGGGCTAAGCGGCATCTTAAAGCGCGTGGAATGCCGAGTAAAATGCACTATTAGTCTTCTATGATAGGGCAATCAGAGACCCGATTAGATGATTGTATATTTTGGTTATTATAAGAATTCAGCGAAATTCTACCACATTTGTTCAATTTACGTCGCTCCTATTTCAGATAGCCTACTGGGCTAGGCGTCATCTTAAAGCGCGTAGAATGGCGAGTAAAATGCACTATTAACCTTCTATGATAGGGCAATCAGAGACCCGATTAGATCATTTTATATTTTGGTTAATATAAGAATTCAAGGAAATCCTATCACATTTGTTCAATTTACGTCGCTCCTATTTCAGATAGCGTATTGGGCTAAGCGGCCCCTCAAAGGGAATGAAATGGCGAGTAAAATGCACTATTAAACTTCTAGGGTAAGGCAAACAGAGACCCGATTAGATCTTTTTATATTACGGTTAATATAAGAATTCAGCGTAATTCTATCACATTTGTTCCATTTACGTCGCTCCAATTTCAGATAGCGTACTGGGCTAGGCGGCACCTTAAAGCGCTTGGAATGGCGAGTAAAATGTAATATTAAACTTCTATGCTAGGGCAATCAGAGACCCGATTAGATCATTTTATATTTTGGTCAATATAAGAATTCAGCGAAATTCTATCACATTTGTTCAATTTACATCGCTCCTATTTCAGATAGCGTATTGTGCTGAGCGGCATCTCAAAGCGCATGAAATGACGAGCGAAATGCACTATTAAACTTCTATGCTAGGGCAATCAGAGACACGATTAGATCATTTTATATTTTGGTTAATATAAGAATTCAGCGAAATTCTATCACATTTGTTCAATTTACGTCGCTCCTATTTCTGATAGCTTATTGGGCTAAGAGGCATCTCGAAGCGCATGGCATGACGTGTGAAATGCACTATTAAACTTCCAGGGTAGGGCGAACAGAGACACGATTAGATCATTTTACATTAAGGTTAATGTAAGAATTCTGGGAAATTCTATCACATTTATTCATTTTACGTCGCTCCTATTTCAGACAGCGTATTGGGCTAAGCGGCATGTCAAAGCGCATGATATGGCGAGTAAAATGCACTATTAAACTTCTTGGGTAAGGCAAACAGAGACCCGATTAGATCATTTTACATTAAGGTTAATATAAGTAATTCAGCGAAATTCGATCACATTCGTTCAACTAACGTCGCTCCTATTTCAGATAGCGTACTGGCCTAGGCGGCATTTTAAAGCGCGTGGTATGGCGAGTAAAATGCACTATTAAACTTCTATGATAGGGCAATCAAATACCCGATCAGATCATTTTATATTTTGGTTAATATAAGAATTCAAGGAAATTCTATCACATTTGTTCAATTTCCGTCGCTCCTATTTCAGATAGCGAATTTGGCTAAGCGGCATCTCAAAGCGCACGCAATGGCGAGTACAATGCAATATTAAACTTCGAGGGTTAGGCAAACAGAGACCCGATTAGATCATTTTATATTACGGTTAAATAAGCATTCCGCGTAATTCTGTCACATTTGTTCAACTTACGTCGCTCCTATTTCAGATAGCGTGCTGGGCTAGCCGGCGTCTTAAAGCGCGTGGAATGGCGAGTAAAATGCACTATTAAACATCTATGATAGGGCAATCAGAGACCCGATTAGATCATTTTATGCTTTGGTGAATATAAGAATTCAGCGAAATTCTATCACATTTGTTCAATTTACTTCGCTCCTATTTCAGACAGCGTATTGGGCTAAGCGGCATCTGAAAGCGCGTGGAATGGCGAGTAAAATGCACTATTAAACTTCTAGGGTATGCCGAACAGAGACCCGATTAGATCATTTTATATTACGGTTAATTTAAGAATTCAGCAAAATTCTATCGCATTTGTTCAATGTACGTCGCTCCTATTTCAGATAGCGTACTGGGCTAGGCGGCACCTTAAAGCGCTTGGAATGGCGAGTAAAATGTAATATTAAACTTCTATGCTAGGGCAATCAGAGACCCGATTAGATCATTTTATATTTTGGTCAATATAAGAATTCAGCGAAATTCTGTCACATTTGTTCAATTTACGTCGCTCCAATTTCAGATAGCGTATTGGGCTAAGCGGCATCTCAAAGCGCATGAAATGGCGAGTGAAATGCACTATTAAACTTCCAGGGTAGGGCGAACAGAGACATGATTAGATCATCTTACATTAAGGTTAATATAAGAATTCAGGGAAAATCTATCACATTTGGTCAATTTACGTCGCTCCTAATTCAGATAGCGTATTGGGCTAAGCGGCATCTCAAAGTGCATGAAGCTACGAGTGAAATGCACTATTATACTTCTACGGTAGGGCGAACAGAGACCCGATCAGATCATTTTACATTAAGGTTAATATAAGAATTCAGGAAAATTCTATCACATTTGTTCAATTTACGTCCCTCCTATTTCAGATAGCGTACTGGGCTAGGCGGCATCTTATAGCGCATGGAATGGCGAGTAAAATGCACTATTAGTCTTCTATGATAGGGCAATCAGAGACCCGATTGGATCATTTTATATTTTGGTTAATATAAGAATTCAGCGAAATTCTACCACATTTGTTCAATTTACAACGCTCCAATTTCAGATAGCGTACTGGGCTCGGCGCCATGTTAAAGCGCGTGGAATGGCGAGTAAAATTCACTATCAGTCTTCTATGATAGGGCAATCAGAGACCCGATTAGATCATTTTATATTTTGATTAATATAAGAATTCAGCGAAATTCTACCACATTTGTTCAATTTACGTCGCTCCTATTTCAGATAGCGTACTGGGCTAGGCGCCATCTTAAAGCGCGTGGAATGGCGAGTAAAATGCCCAATTAAACATCTACGATAGGGCAATCAGAGACCCGGTTAGATCATTTTATGCTTTGGTTAATATAAGAATTCAGGGAAATTCTATCACATTTGTTCAAATTACGTCGCTGCTATTTCAGATAGCGCATTGGCCTAAGCGGCATCTCAAAGCGCATGAAATGACGAGAGGAATGCACTATTAAACTTCTATGCTAGGGCAATCAGAGACCCGATTAGATCATTTTATATTTTGGTTAATATAAGAATTCAGCGAAATTCTATCACATTTGTTCAATTTACGTCGCTCCTATTTCAGATAGCGTACTAGGTTAGGAGGCATCTTAAAGCGCGTGGAATGGCAAGTAAAATGCACTATTAAACTTCTATGCTACGGCAATCAGAGACCCGATTAGATCATTTTATATTTTGGTTAATTTAAGAATTCAGCGAAATTCTGTCACATTCGTTCAATTTACGTCGCTCCTATTTCAGATAGCGTATTGGGCTACGAGGCATCTCAAAGCGCATGAAATGACGAGTGAAATGCGCTATTAAACTTCTATGCTAGGGCAATCAGAGACCCGATTAGATCATTTTATATTTTGATTAATATAAGAATTCAGCGAAATTCTACCACATTTGTTCAATTTACGTCGCTCCTATTTCAGATATCGTACTGGGCTAGGCGCCATCTTAAAGCGCGTGGAATGGCGAGTAAAATGCACTATTAGTCTTCTATGATAGGGCAATCAGAGACCCGATTGGATCATTTTATATTTTGGTTAATATAAGAATTCAGCGAAATTCTGCCACATTTGTTCAATTTACGTCGCTCCTATTTCAGATATCGTACTGGGCTAGGCGCCATCTTAAAGCGCGTGGAATGGCGAGTAAAATGCACTATTAGTCTTCTATGATAGGGCAATCAGAGACCCGATTGGATCATTTTATATTTTGGTTAATATAAGAATTCAGCGAAATTCTACCACATTTGTTCAATTTACAACGCTCCAATTTCAGATAGCGTACTGGGCTCGGCGCCATGTTAAAGCGCGTGGAATGGCGAGTAAAATTCACTATCAGTCTTCTATGATAGGGCAATCAGAGACCCGATTAGATCATTTTATATTTTGATTAATATAAGAATTCAGCGAAATTCTACCACATTTGTTCAATTTACGTCGCTCCTATTTCAGATAGCGTACTGGGCTAGGCGCCATCTTAAAGCGCGTGGAATGGCGCGTAAAATGCCCAATTAAACATCTACGATAGGGCAATCAGAGACCCGGTTAGATCATTTTATGCTTTGGTTAATATAAGAATTCAGGGAAATTCTATCACATTTGTTCAATTTACGTCGCTGCTATTTCAGATAGCGCATTGGCCTAAGCGGCATCTCAAAGCGCATGAAATGACGAGTGGAATGCACTATTAAACTTCTATGCTAGGGCAATCAGAGACCCGATTAGATCATTTTATATTTTGGTTAATATAAGAATTCAGCGAAATTCTATCATATTTGTTCAATTTACGTCGCTCCTATTTCAGATAGCGTACTAGGCTAGGAGGCATCTTAAAGCGCGTGGAATGGCAAGTAAAATGCACTATTAAACGTCTATGCTACGGCAATCAGAGACCCGATTAGACCATTTTATATTTTGGTTAATTTAAGAATTCAGCGAAATTCTGTCACATTCGTTCAATTTACGTCGCTCCTATTTCAGATAGCGTATTGGGCTACGAGGCATCTCAAAGCGTATGAAATGGCGAATAAAAGGCACTATTAAACTTCTAGGTTAGGGCAAACAGAGACCCGATTAGATCATTTTATGCTTTGGTTAATATAAGAATTCAGCGTAATTCTATCACATTTGTTCAATTTACGTCGCTCCTATTTCAGATAGCGTATTGGGCTCAGCGGCATCTTGAAGCGCGTGGAATAGCGAGTAAAATGCACTATTAGTCTTCTATGATAGGGCAATCAGAGACCCGATTGGATCATTTTATATTTTGATTAATATAAGAATTCAGCGAAATTCTACCACATTTGTTCAATTTACGTCGCTCCTATTTCAGATAGCGTACTGGGCTAGGCGCCATCTTAAAGCGCGTGGAATGGCGAGTAAAATGCCCAATTAAACATCTACGATAGGGCAATCAGAGACCCGATTAGATCATTTTATGCTTTGGTTAATAACCGAATTCAGGGAAATTCTATCACATTTGTTCAATTTACGTCGCTGCTATTTCAGATAGCGCATTGGCCTAAGCGGCATCTCAAAGCGCATGAAATGACGAGTGGAATGCACTATTAAACTTCTATGCTAGGGCAATCAGAGACCCGATTAGATCATTTTATATTTTGGTTAATATAAGAATTCAGCGAAATTCTATCACATTTGTTCAATTTACGTCGCTCCTATTTCAGATAGCGTACTGGGCTAGGCGGCATCTTAAAGCGCGTCGAATGGCGAGTAAAATGCCCTATTAAACATCTATGATAGGGCAATCAGAGACCCGATTAGATCATTTTATGCTTTGGTGAATATAAGAATTCAGCGAAATTCTATCACATTTGTTCATTTTACGTCGCTCCTATTTCAGACAGCGTATTGGGCTAAGCGGCATCTCAAAGCGCATGAAATGGCGAGTTCAATGCAATATTAAACTTCTGGGGTAAGGCAAACAGAGACCCGATTAGATCATTTTACATTAAGGTTAATATAAGTAATTCAGCGAAATTCGATCACATTCGTTCAACTAACGTCGCTCCTATTTCAGATAGCGTACTGGCCTAGGCGGCATTTTAAAGCGCGTGGTATGGCGAGTAAAATGCACTATTAAACTTCTATGATAGGGCAATCAAATACCCGATCGGATCATTTTATATTTTGGTTAATATAAGAATTCAAGGAAATTCTATCACATTTGTTCAATTTCCGTCGCTCCTATTTCAGATAGCGAATTTGGCTAAGCGGCATCTCAAAGCGCACGCAATGGCGAGTACAATGCAATATTAAACTTCGAGGGTTAGGCAAACAGAGACCCGATTAGATCATTTTATATTACGGTTAATATAAGCATTCCGCGTAATTCTGTCACATTTGTTCAACTTACGTCGCTCCTATTTCAGATAGCGTGCTGGGCTAGCCGGCGTCTTAAAGCGCGTGGAATGGCGAGTAAAATGCACTATTAAACATCTATGATAGGGCAATCAGAGACCCGATTAGATCATTTTATGCTTTGGTGAATATAAGAATTCAGCGAAATTCTATCACATTTGTTCAATTTACTTCGCTCCTATTTCAGACAGCGTATTGGGCTAAGCGGCATCTGAAAGCGCGTGGAATGGCGAGTAAAATGCACTATTAAACTTCTAGGGTATGCCGAACAGAGACCCGATTAGATCATTTTATATTACGGTTAATTTAAGAATTCAGCAAAATTCTATCGCATTTGTTCAATGTACGTCGCTCCTATTTCAGATAGCGTACTGGGCTAGGCGGCACCTTAAAGCGCTTGGAATGGCGAGTAAAATGTAATATTAAACTTCTATGCTAGGGCAATCAGAGACCCGATTAGATCATTTTATATTTTGGTCAATATAAGAATTCAGCGAAATTCTGTCACATTTGTTCAATTTACGTCGCTCCAATTTCAGATAGCGTATTGGGCTAAGCGGCATCTCAAAGCGCATGAAATGGCGAGTGAAATGCACTATTAAACTTCCAGGGTAGGGCGAACAGAGACATGATTAGATCATTTTACATTAAGGTTAATATAAGAATTCAGGGAAAATCTATCACATTTGGTCAATTTACGTCGCTCCTAATTCAGATAGCGTATTGGGCTAAGCGGCATCTCAAAGTGCATGAAGCTACGAGTGAAATGCACTATTATACTTCTACGGTAGGGCGAACAGAGACCCGATCAGATCATTTTACATTAAGGTTAATATAAGAATTCAGGAAAATTCTATCACATTTGTTCAATTTACGTCCCTCCTATTTCAGATAGCGTATTGGGCTAAGCGGCCTCTCAAAGCGCATGAAATGTCGAGTAAAATGCACTATTAAACTTCTAGGGTAATGCAAACGGAGATCCGAAGAGATCGTTTTATATTACTGTTAATATAAGAATTCAGCGTAATACTATCACATTTGTTCAATTTACGTCGCTCCTATTTCAGATAGCCTACTGGGCTAGGCGGCATCTTAAAGCGCGTAGAATGGCGAGTAAAATGCACTATTAACCTTCTATGATTTGGGCAATCAGAGACCCGATCAGATCATTTTATATTTTGGTTAATATAAGAATTCAGCGAAATTCTATCACATTTGTTCAATCTACATCGCTCCTATTTCAGATAGCGTAATGGGCTGAGCGGCATCTCAAAGCGCATGAAATGTCGAGTGAAATGCACTATTAAACTTCTAGGGTAATGCAAACGGAGATCCGAAGAGATCGTTTTATATTACTGTTAATATAAGAATTCAGCGTAATACTATCACATTTGTTCAATTTACGTCGCTCCTGTTTCAGATAGCCTACTGGGCTAGGCGGCATCTTAAAGCGCGTAGAATGGCGAGTAAAATGCACTATTAACCTTCTATGATAGGGCAATCAGAGACCCGATCAGATCATTTTATATTTTGGTTAATATAAAAATTCATGGAAATTCTATCACATTTGTTCAATTTACGTCGCTCCTATATCAGATAGCGTATTGGGCTAAGCGGCATCTCAAAGCGCATGAAATGACGAGTGAAATGCGCTATTAAACTTCTATGCTAGGGCAATCAGAGACCCGATTAGATCATTTTATATTTTGGTTAATATAAGAATTCAGCGAAATTCTATCACATTTGTTCAATTTACGTCGCTCCTATATCAGATAGCGTATTGGGCTAAGCGGCATCTCAAAGCGCATGAAATGACGAGTGAAATGCGCTATTAAACTTCTATGCTAGGGCAATCAGAGACCCGATTAGATCATTTTATATTTTGATTAATATAAGAATTCAGCGAAATTCTACCACATTTGTTCAATTTACGTCGCTCCTATTTCAGATATCGTACTGGGCTAGGCGCCATCTTAAAGCGCGTGGAATGGCGAGTAAAATGCACTATTAGTCTTCTATGATAGGGCAATCAGAGACCCGATTGGATCATTTTATATTTTGATTAATATAAGAATTCAGCGAAATTCTACCACATTTGTTCAATTTACGTCGCTCCTATTTCAGATAGCGTACTGGGCTAGGCGCCATCTTAAAGCGCGTGGAATGGCGAGTAAAATGCCCAATTAAACATCTACGATAGGGCAATCAGAGACCCGGTTAGATCATTTTATGCTTTGGTTAATATAAGAATTCAGGGAAATTCTATCACATTTGTTCAATTTACGTCGCTGCTATTTCAGATAGCGCATTGGCCTAAGCGGCATCTCAAAGCGCATGAAATGACGAGTGGAATGCACTATTAAACTTCTATGCTAGGGCAATCAGAGACCCGATTAGATCATTTTATATTTTGGTTAATATAAGAATTCAGCGAAATTCTATCACATTTGTTCAATTTACGTCGCTCCTATTTCAGATAGCGTACTAGGTTAGGAGGCATCTTAAAGCGCGTGGAATGGCAAGTAAAATGCACTATTAAACTTCTATGCTACGGCAATCAGAGACCCGATTAGATCATTTTATATTTTGGTTAATTTAAGAATTCAGCGAAATTCTGTCACATTTGTTCAATTTACGTCGCTGCTATTTCAGATAGCGCATTGGCCTAAGCGGCATCTCAAAGCGCATGAAATGACGAGTGGAATGCACTATTAAACTTCTATGCTAGGGCAATCAGAGACCCGATTAGATCATTTTATATTTTGGTTAATATAAGAATTCAGCGAAATTCTATCATATTTGTTCAATTTACGTCGCTCCTATTTCAGATAGCGTACTAGGCTAGGAGGCATCTTAAAGCGCGTGGAATGGCAAGTAAAATGCACTATTAAACGTCTATGCTACGGCAATCAGAGACCCGATTAGACCATTTTATATTTTGGTTAATTTAAGAATTCAGCGAAATTCTGTCACATTCGTTCAATTTACGTCGCTCCTATTTCAGATAGCGTATTGGGCTACGAGGCATCTCAAAGCGTATGAAATGGCGAATAAAAGGCACTATTAAACTTCTAGGTTAGGGCAAACAGAGACCCGATTAGATCATTTTATGCTTTGGTTAATATAAGAATTCAGCGTAATTCTATCACATTTGTTCAATTTACGTCGCTCCTATTTCAGATAGCGTATTGGGCTCAGCGGCATCTTGAAGCGCGTGGAATAGCGAGTAAAATGCACTATTAGTCTTCTATGATAGGGCAATCAGAGACCCGATTGGATCATTTTATATTTTGGTTAATATAAGAATTCAGCGAAATTCTACCACATTTGTTCAATTTACAAAGCTCCTATTTCAGATAGCGTACTGGGCTCGGCGCCATGTTAAAGCGCGTGGAATGGCGAGTAAAATTCACTATCAGTCTTCTATGATAGGGCAATCAGAGACCCGATTAGATCATTTTATATTTTGATTAATATAAGAATTCAGCGAAATTCTACCACATTTGTTCAATTTACGTCGCTCCTATTTCAGATAGCGTACTGGGCTAGGCGCCATCTTAAAGCGCGTGGAATGGCGAGTAAAATGCCCAATTAAACATCTACGATAGGGCAATCAGAGACCCGATTAGATCATTTTATGCTTTGGTTAATAACCGAATTCAGGGAAATTCTATCACATTTGTTCAATTTACGTCGCTGCTATTTCAGATAGCGCATTGGCCTAAGCGGCATCTCAAAGCGCATGAAATGACGAGTGGAATGCACTATTAAACTTCTATGCTAGGGCAATCAGAGACCCGATTAGATCATTTTATATTTTGGTTAATATAAGAATTCAGCGAAATTCTATCACATTTGTTCAATTTACGTCGCTCCTATTTCAGATAGCGTACTGGGCTAGGCGGCATCTTAAAGCGCGTCGAATGGCGAGTAAAATGCCCTATTAAACATCTATGATAGGGCAATCAGAGACCCGATTAGATCATTTTATGCTTTGGTGAATATAAGAATTCAGCGAAATTCTATCACATTTGTTCATTTTACGTCGCTCCTATTTCAGACAGCGTATTGGGCTAAGCGGCATCTCAAAGCGCATGAAATGGCGAGTTCAATGCAATATTAAACTTCTGGGGTAAGGCAAACAGAGACCCGATTAGATCATTTTACATTAAGGTTAATATAAGTAATTCAGCGAAATTCGATCACATTCGTTCAACTAACGTCGCTCCTATTTCAGATAGCGTACTGGCCTAGGCGGCATTTTAAAGCGCGTGGTATGGCGAGTAAAATGCACTATTAAACTTCTATGATAGGGCAATCAAATACCCGATCGGATCATTTTATATTTTGGTTAATATAAGAATTCAAGGAAATTCTATCACATTTGTTCAATTTCCGTCGCTCCTATTTCAGATAGCGAATTTGGCTAAGCGGCATCTCAAAGCGCACGCAATGGCGAGTACAATGCAATATTAAACTTCGAGGGTTAGGCAAACAGAGACCCGATTAGATCATTTTATATTACGGTTAATATAAGCATTCCGCGTAATTCTGTCACA
>CAKAJE020002181.1:0-69267 GCA_916610135.2 Macropis europaea
TTTAGCATGGAAGGACAAGAGGGTTGTCACATGCTTGACTAACTGGAACAACGCAGGAATGACGTCTGTGAAACGAATTTTACGAGTTGGGAGTAGAAGTGACCGTCAAGAAACCTAACGTAGTAATAGATTATATCAAACATATGGGCGGTGTCGATCGTGCAGATCAGTATGCCTCAACGTACTGTTTCTTAAGAAAATCGCTAAAGTGGTGGCGTAAACTGTTTTTTTGGGGTTTAGAAATTTGTTCAATAAATTCATATATTTTATATAAAGCCATTAAAAAGCAGAGAAGCGAACAGCCGCTTAATCACTTGCGATATTTGAAAACATTAGTCCACCAATTGACTGGAGATTTTCGCCAGCCATGCGATCGAGCCTCGACTTCAACCTCCGATTCCGAAGATATCCGCTTGAATGGAAAGCTACACAATATTCTAACAGGAGTTAGGAAGGACTGCAAAGTCTGTTCTCAGAGAAATAAACCCGGAAAAAGGCATCAAACGACATATTATTGTAATACTTGCCCCGACAAGCCGGGTATGCATCTTGGGAATTGTTACATGAAATATCATACACAGAAAACTTACAGAGACTGATATTTAAGAAATTATGTTTATAAAGGTGTAAAGATATATAAAATGTTAAAATATAAAAATTTTATACATTAATTTGTGTGTGTAATGATCTTAAGTTACTGGTAAGAAATGCGTCAAAAAGGCTGCGGAACGTCTCGAGTTGCTGGTGCGCCGCGCGAAAAAGGCCCCGAGTGCAAAGGGTTAATTGTAACGATAAATCCTGTACTGAGGTTTTTATGTGCATACCAGGGAAAGGAACCCTCATCAAAGAACCTTTGGAAGTATTTTTTACGTTTGACTAAGCCTTGATTTTTTAGGCTCCCATTTGTTTGTAGTTTCGCTGTCTTCTTAAATTTTTCACGTAGGTCAGTATAAGGAACTTTGGGAATGTCAAAGGAGTCTGAATGAGTTGCAGATTCAGCTAATTTGTCTGCATCCTCGTTACCTCTTATTCCAATATGGGATGGGATCCAAACCAGTTTCATGGAGCTATTGTATTCATTCCCGATAAACTGATTGTATTTTCTTTTAATTTCTAGGATGTACGAATTAGTTTTGATATCTGTTGTAGGAGACTGTAACGTTAGGAGGGAGCTGAGTGAATCCGAAAAAATAAGAAAGTTATGGTCTAGATGTTCTAATGCGATATCAAGAGCATTATATAGAGCAATACATTCGGCTGTGTAAACGGATGCAGAAGGGTTGATGGACCACGTTAAGTTAGTGTTTAGTTCAAGGCAGATACACGCCGCACCAACACTACTAGAACCGAGACTTTTGCTACTGTCTGTGTAAATAGTGTAGGTGTCTCTTTTTCCGAGTAGGTCATTGAAAATATCATTAGCATTGTTACAACATCTAATTTGAGTACCTAAGGTAGTGTCTATTGGGATCGAAGTCATACTTGTCTCGAAGTCATTGCAATAGATATTAAAGTTACTACAAGAGTCCGTTTCTTGAAGAACCTGTGTTGCCCTAAGACATTGGCAGAGTACTTTAGTACATTTTGTTTGTCTCCTTTTAATGACCAGGTTACAATAACTTTTAATTGTTTTGTACGTGAGACAATTTAGATTAGATAGAGCATTTGCCAAGAAGCAGTGGCATAGCTGAGTAGCTCTGTCTGTTAGAAGGTGCAGCTTGGATTCTGCCATAAGGATGTTTAAAGGAGTAGTTTTTCGATAGCCTAACACTAGCCTAATTGCAGTGTGTTGAATTCTTTTGAGCTTATCGGACAGGCATTTTTGTGTTGGGAAATAAACAAAGGATCCATCATCGATGATAGAACGGACAAAACTTTTGTAGAGGGTGATTAGGGTTTCAGGATCCGATCCCCACCATGTGCCACGGAGGAATTTGATTATATTAAGGGCTTTTGAACATTTTTTTATAACTAGATCAGTATGCGTTTTAAACGAAAGTTTGTAATCGAAGATAATTCCTAGAAAGCGATCCGATTCACTGGAATCTATAGTACAGTTATCTATTTTAATTTCAGTTGTGCCTGGCAAAATTCTTTTATTATTAAAACGAATAAGTTTGGTCTTATTTGGAGTGAGTACGAGCCCTAATTCACGGAGGTTTTTCTTGATTAAATTAATCGCAGTAACTAGTGTGCTCTGAGCTCTTTTGATAGACCTAAATTTCACATACACTCCTATATCATCGGCAAATTGTGAGATACAGACGTTACGTGGTAAATTTTTTGTAATGTTGGAAACATATAGTGTGTAGAGTAAGGGGTTGAGCACTCCTCCTTGAGGAACTCCCTTAGACACCCTCCTAGGCTTGGACATTTCTCTGTCTGAAAAGATTAGTCGTTCATGGGTCAAGAAGTTAATGAACTGAAGGAGGCATTTGCGACATCCTAGAGCTGCAAGCCTCGACATTAATATGTCGCTGTTGACATGGTCGAAAGCACCTTGTACGTCTAAACAAGCGGCCAGAACTTCTTTTTTTTCACTGAAAGCTTCCTCTACTTTTAGGGTTGGATTAACTAGGTTATCGGAACAAGATTTTCCTTTACTAAAACCCAGTTGGCTGGGAGGAATTACCTTGTTATATTCAAGCCACCATTGTAACCTGGCTTTGACCATGGTTTCGAGTAACTTGCAAATGCAGGATGTCAAGGAGCTTGGGCGGAGACCGTTGCCCTCGACTTTATTTATAAAGTGGATGAAGGAATTTTTCCAGCTTTGCGGGAAGTCGTTCGTAGTGTACATCGAATTGAAAACATCTAATAGTAGAAGCTTAAATTTTACGGGAAGGTTTTTTACAATTTCATAGTCAATCCCGTCCATACCTGGGGCTGATTTTATATCTCTTGACTGTAGGGCAACGCTAAATTCCGGGAAGTCAAAGAAACTGTCTAAAAATTGATTTTCCTGGCAGGGAGGAAGCCAGTCAGGGTTGTTTTGGGCCCATGGAGGACTAATTTTGTTTAAAGTATATTCTTGTTCGTTCTTGTGTTGTAAAATTTTAGATGCCTGATGGGGAGTTATTTTAATGCAACTATTTTTAAAAATTTTGCATTTATTCCAGACATAGTTGTGACTTGTACGAAAAGAGATGCTTTCAGCGAATTTTTTAAAGCATTCTCTTTTCTTATTTTTAAAAGTAAAATTCCTTTCTTTCCCGAAACATTCAGTAGGGACAGATTTCTGCAAATCTTTTGGATGCTTCGTTTGAAGAAACCTGCGCGAAGCGATGGCACGATTAAAACTCGTATTCAAATCGCTAGCAATTATTTGGAATATATAAATTCTAAATTTAGACAATATTTCATACCAGATAAGGCAATTTCTGTTGATGAATCTGTGGTTAAATTTAAAGGCAGAATATCATTTATCACGTACAATCCGAATAAGCCAACCAAATGGGGTTTACGCATATACACACTAGCTGATTCAAAAACCGGATACCTATTTTCAATACTTCCGAATTTTGGCAGCATAACATCCGAAAACATTTCCCGGCCTGATGTTCCAGTAAGCACCAAAATTCCATTACATTTATATAAAAAGTTGTTAGACAGAGTTCCTGATGCAGAAGGGTACCATATGTACACAGACAGATACTACACCAGCATTTTTTTAGCAGAAGAATTGCTGAAGATGAAATGTCATCTTACTGGCACAATAAAAGTTAACCGAAAAGGCATACCTATACAAATACGAAAATCAAAGTTTGTAACAAAAAAAAAAGTTGCATACAGAATGAATAACATTACGCTCCTTGCGGGGAAAGATAAGAGAATCGTCACAATGCTCAGCAACTACAATAATACAGGAATGCAATCTACCCTCAGAACGTTGCGCGAAGGAAATGTTATATCAGTCAATAAGCCTGAAATGGTTTTAGATTATACAGCTGAGGTGAATGTGTGCGTAATGGCCAACTCCGATTTTGCGTTACACGCTCAATTTATTTATAATTAATATAACAAAATAAGAAACAAGTAATTGTCTGCGTCGCACGGTCGTATACGTGGTGAGTCGCAAGAGGTTCTGCCTCGTGTTCTGCCTGGTGACCGCGACGTGCGGTCAGAAAACAAAAGAAAAAACTCGTCGCGCAATCGGCAACCATCGGCCGTTGCCGGCCTACGACGCACCTGTGTCCGTACACTTTTAAAGAAAGGATAGGCCGGAAGCATTTAGAGAAGAGAAAGTTAGAGAGGGTAATATTTCGATCTTTCACGGCAGGGATGTGGTAGCAGTGCCGTGACTGCTACATCACCCCCCTGCCAGTGATTTACCTAATCACGAAAATCCAGCTTGAAACCTGTCGAGAAATCGTAAATTGTGGTGTTACAATATCGCGAGATACATTTGGTTCTGTGTCGGAATTATTACAATTTTCATGTGTTAAATTATCACTTACAATATACGCGGGTTTTAACCTATCGATTGAAATTGTGACATGTTTTCCTTGACGGTCTATTAGAAAAGTTTTATGTCCGCGGCTAATGACACGATATGGTCCATCATAAGATTGTTGTAGAATGCCTTTCGATGCGTCGTGTCGTACGAAAACATGCTCGGAACTGGCAAGGTCTTTGTACACGAAGGTCCGCCGTGACCCATGGTGAGAACCTGCGACTGGGCTCAGATCCTAGAAATGTTGTCGCAGTTCCTTTACAAATGAAGTTGCGTCAGTGTCAGCTTCACCTGGACGCGGAGACAGGAATTCTCCAGGAAGTCGCAATGGTTCGCCGTACACCAACTCTGCTGTCGTTGCTTTTAAATCTTCCCTCCAGGTTGAACGAATACCCAGCAACGTCGTGGGAAGAATCTCTGTCCAACGTTGATTTTCATGGCAACGTATGGCTGCCTTTAACTGACGGTGGAACCTTTCCACCATCCCATTAGCCGCCGGGTGATATGCCGTAGTTCTTAAATGTCTGCTACCTGTTAACAAGCTTAATTGTTTAAAAAGATTGGACTGAAATTGTCTACCTTGATGCGTGGTGATCCTTAGTGGCGTTCCAAACCGAACAATCCACCCCTCATAAAAGGCTCGAGCTACTGTGGCTGCTTCCTGGTCGCGGAGAGGTATTGCCTCAGGCCAGCGCGTAAAGCGATCCACGCAGGTAAGGCAATATCTGTATCCTTCGGAGACAGGTAGGATGACAATGTCCAAATGAACATGTTCGAACCTCGCCGATGGTCGCGAAAAAGAACCGAGGGGTGCTGATACGTGCCTGGTGATCTTGGAGCGTTGACATTGGAGACAGTTCCGGGCCCATCTTCTGCAGTCTGTTTTGATCGATGGCCAAACGTACCTTTGCGTGATCAGTTTGACAGTGGCGTTGATTCCTGGATGCGATATTTTGTGTAGTGCGTTGAATGCAGTTTGACGAAACGATTTTGTGAGGAAAGGGCGAACGGTGTCTGTAGATATGTCGCAGTAAATTTGTTGTGTACTTCCAGGAATGGATATGCGTTTTAAATTCAAACCGGTGTTGCCTTGTAAGTACGTCAGTAATTCCTCATCTTCTTCTTGTGATTTGGCCAGCCTTTCAAAATCCAAAGTCTCTTCGATTTCGTCCACTCTTGACAACGCATCGGCGATAACGTTATCTCGACCTGCTACGTGGCGGATGTCCGTTGAGAATTCACTAATGAAACTGAGATATCGAAATTGTTTTACGAAAGGAATAAGAAGAAGGAATTGGAAAAGATTACGTTTCACCGAGGCTCGCGTCGCGCCTCGTAGGAATTTTCTGACAGGGGATAACCTCCGACGCGCTGCAAGCGTAAACCAGCAACCGAGCTCGGGTGACCTCAAGTAGGTTCTTTCTTGCTGTAAGCATGTTTAAGCTTGTCGAAATGTTTCACAATTTTCTCGCCCTTATCCGAAGTTAACATTGCATTATTTTGCTCGGTAATTTCGCAGATCCTATTAGGGCCAACATAATGGGGTCGAATTTACTTAATCGTGGTTCCCTTTGTACGTAGACGAAATCGTTCGGTGCGAAAGTTATTTCGTTGCACTTTCGATCATAAATTAATTTTGAACGAAGTTTACTTGTTCCAAGTTTTAGCGTGTAGTCTTTCTAATTTCATCGAGACTTTCCACCGAATTTTGCACGTATGATGGATACGTGAGAAGTTCTTCACGAGACATAGGCGTACACGGATCCCGAGGTAACTGTCCAAAAACTACTTCATATGGTGTAAAATTTGTTGCCTTGTGTACAGAGGTATTGTACGAATAGGTAGCAAATGGAAGAAGGAAATCCCAGTCCTCGTATTTCTCCAAGTAATGTTCGAAGTACTCGGTAAGAACGATGTGACTAGATTCTAGGGAACCGTTTGTCTGCGGACGATAACCTGACATGGTGACGTGTATGTTCCTGAACACTCGAGCTATTCCCTGCATTAGATGGTTAATCAGTATGTGTTTGAGTTATTCTGGTGAGTGGCCAGGGAACACTCCAAACCGCGTGCTCACTGAGTGAGTTAAAACCGTAAATTAATTAAGCTGAGTAAATTCAGAGTTTCTTACAGTCACAGAGATGAGTACACGAAACCGACAAGTTTGAGCGCTGAGCCGAAATTCAACTTATTTAAACCTCGCGTTTGAGTGAATGCGCCGAATACAAAAAGAAAAATATGTACTTGTACCGGACCCTGAGTAAAGAGAATGAGCGAACTGAATTGTACGTGCGCACTGAACAAGAGCCGAAATAATAAGAAGGAAATGCCGGCCACGCGACGCGTAAGAAACCGGCAGGAAGGCGAACCGGAAATCGAGTGGGGGTCAAAGGGCCCAAAACTATTGGCAAGCGATCGATCGCAGGATCTACACGCTCATCGATTGACTCCGGCTGAGTGCGCGCGCCGTTGAGTCGCGTCAGAGAACTGGAAAGACCCTTGTAAACGCGGCCGGTCCTCTCCGCGGCTAATTAGGCATCCGTAGGAAAATTCACTAATTTTCCAACAGATGCCGCCGCTCGGTGACAATTTTCATAAAAACCGAACAGTAAGAATTGCTCGCGGTGCGCCGAATATTACAATAAAATACCGTGATAACGCGTCGTTAACTGTAATCGCACGAATATCCGGTAACGGAATGGCCATACAAAATTTTGATAATTGACCTTGAATTGTTAGTACATGGCGATTTCCGCTGGGTGTTAACCCCTTGCCGTACCAATTAGCGCAACGAAATCGGGGCCCAACCGGTAGGGGACGACGCTCGCTGAACGGGCCAAAGCGATGCGCGAGAACGCTCGCAATACGAGCCGAACTGGTTGGGAAAGTTGCTCGCAGAACGAGACAAAGTAACATCTTGATACCACGAGTCTCACTCGTCACATTTTTGTTTGGCCCGAACTCAATTCCACGAATCTGACTCGTGATGTTCATGTTTGGCCCGCATTTGATTCCACGAGTCGTGATCTTCATGTTTGGTTCGAAATTGTTATCACGAGTCAGACTCGTCAAAGTACGACAAAGGGTTACAGGTAGCGGCCCTACCGTATCTGATGCGATTTTATCGGAAGGACTAGGCGGTATATCGGTTATAAACATAGGTTCGCGGGTCTTGATCCGTACTAGCTTTCGTTCTTGACAGCTACGACAGTTTCGCACGAAATTTTCTATGTCCCGTCGCATGCTTGGCCAGTCAAAAAGGCTTCGTACGCGTCGGTATGTTTTTGTCACTCCCTTATATCCGCCTATCAGACTCTCGTGGTACTGACGAATAATATCTTCTCGTTGGTCCTTTGATGGTTGCAGGACCGCGCTGGTGCATATTGTAATTTTAATGGGAAATAATTTAAAAACTTCTTCGAGATGTTTGTTGAGCGGTCGAGCGTCGAACCGGTGCAGGGTTTCGCCGTGCGTCGCTATTCGAAGCGTGCTGACGCGTTCCATTTCCACAGCGTCCTTCAGCGCTGATAGCGAAGACACGAGTCCGCCTTCTCCCATCACACGATAGAAGTTCGTTGCCCCTGCGATACTAAAGATTTTTCCTTCTTCATTATGGGAGATGATTACGCGATTGACGCTGAATTCTTCCGAAAGTAATTTCGTTTTCTCGAAAAGTCCCATAGCTTTGAGGGTTTTAACAATTAAACTTGTGAGTATCCGGTCGGCTTATATAAATTAGCATAATTGTCGTAGATTGATGCTAACATGTTTCTAGAAATTACTATTTCGCATTGCTTCGATATATTCTTAAAATTTTGTAGATCCATTGAGAGTTTTTTTTTTGTGATAATGACTTTCGAGGCGGGTCCAGGAGTTGTGAATCGTCCATCAATGAACTGAGATCGACTTCCGAAAATCTCGTTACTTTTCTAGATTTAGAGTCGCGCGAGGAGTCGTCGTTTCTTTCTATCCTTGAATTTCCTTCATCCGATGAAGACTCAATTTCAGGGCCGATCATAATTGATTGTGGTACGTGCAATGTTCCTATGTGGAGGGGTATCCCCCATAACACACGCTTCATTGGACAAGATAGTTGTTCTCCGCGTTTCTCTTGACAGCAGATGTTTTCTTTTAACCTCGATGTGTTCTCTTCTTGTAACAGAGGTTCCTTCGGATCGAAACTTCGCAAGAAGGCCATCTCATCTCCTCTAAATTCTGTGCTGAATCGGGAGGAACTTGGAAGAGACATTTCACAGCTCCCATTTACATCGTAGTCATCGGTTTCCATGAATTCAGGCATTCCGGGTTGTGTTTCGCCAACCTCTGGAGCGGTTGAATTCACCCTTTGATCGATGTTACTAGTTCTGCTCATTTTGACGGGCGATTCTTTTTGTGCAGATTGTAATTCGAAGGTGGAATCGTCGGACTGTAAAAGCGTCGGTGGCTCTTCATAATTCGGCCTCGGCTGTGTTTGATGACGAATCTTCACCCGTGTTCCGATTCCTTCTACTGCGGGGCCTGCTTTTCTACACACCTTCACAGAATTTTCCAAAAGTTGCGGATTTGTGAGTGCTTTCCGTCGGAGAAACTGGAAAGGCGGGCATTCCTTTTCCATGGTGAAATAATTTTACTGACACGCAGTGAGCACCTGGGAGGCATATGCGATCGGTGGATCTTGATCTATTTTACCTGGACTCAAAACAGTGCCGACTGCTATATCGGAGGCATCCGTTGTAATTGTAAAGGGTTCGTCATAGTTTGGATATCGTAACGCAGGTTCCTCGCAAAGGGCTTGCCTTAGGTCTTCGAAGCTCTCCTGGTGTTTTTCTGTCCAAACTAATGAGGTCTTGGAGTTCGTTAAATTTGTAAGTGGTCTAGCGCGTTTTGCCATGTTTGGAATGAATCTACGATAATAATTTACTAGGCCCAAAAATTGTTTAACCGACTTCCTATTCTTTGCTACTGAAAGTTTCGAAACGGCTCGGATCTTTTCGGGATTCGGCCTTACTCCATCAGCTGATATGATATGACCCAGATACGCGACCTCCGGTTTCAAGAACTCCGCCTTATCGGTCGGCAGGGTCAAGTTGTCTTTTCTGAGTCGGTCAAAAAATCTTCTGAATTGGCGATCATGTTCCTCGAGCATATCCGAGTATGCGACTGCGTCATCCAGATACACGTATAATTCTTTTCCAATTAGCTCCTTCAAGACCTGATTCATTAACCGTTGGAATGTGGCTGGTGAATTTTTTAGTCCAAAGTGCATGCGAACATATTCGTAATGCCCTTCGGAGCTAGTAAATGCTGTTTTCAGTCTATCTTCTGGAGCCATGGAAATTTGATGAAAACCGTTGGCTAAATCGAAAACTGAGAAGTATTTTGCTCCACCCAAACGATCCAACATGTCGGAGATTCGAGGAATCGGAAAACGATCGTCCACCGTTTTTTCATTTAATTTCCGAAAATTTACTACCATTCGCCATCGCTTGTTCCCTTTGGAATCGGCCTTTTTCGGTAGTACCCAGAGTGGAGAATTATATGGAGACGCTGAAGGAACTATCATACCAAGGTTCTCAAGATTTCTAACCTGCTCACCTATTTCCCTTTCCTGTGCTGGCAAATACGGATATTGTCGTGTAAAGACAGGCGACGAATCGGTCATTGGAATGATATGCATCATCGCCTTTGTTTTTCCGAGAGGATCTCCGGGAACGAAGAATCTGTCCGACTGTTCCGTAACTATGTTTTCTATTACTGCATGAGCTTCCCGATTAAGATGTTCAAGTCTTAAGGATGCCCAAACGCCCTTTAGCTATTCGGCGGGACATCGACGATGAATTTGATAGTCCTCTAGGTCGTGTTCCTCGAATGCGCCTAATTGTTCTTCGGAAGGAGGTTCAGGATATGACGTATCCGTTTCGACAGTTTCTTCGCGTGATGCGGCGTCCTCCTCTTCGTCCAAGTCGTTCTCCCATTCCGGATACTGTGCAGAAAACGCTCTCAGGGTGTCTTGCTCCTGTTTGTGTAACGTGAGAGCCTTTTCTATTTGTCTGTGTTAGAGTCTTGGGTTCTCTCAAAGGGATACCATTTACAAAGTATTATATTCTTTATTTCTTATTGTCTATATTACGTACCGCAAACATGACCAGAAGAAAACAGGAGAATAACGGTTTCGGCCTCGTCCATACAAAACAGAAAACAATCGGTTTTCATTACCAACGCAGCGCGTATATCTTACAAACTAACAATAAGAGCGATCAGTGGTTAATCGATAAAATGGCTACTCTGCATGTTCTAACAGTCTTGAGTTGGAAAAGACGACCGGACGATCGGTCTATTGGTTGCAACCATCGTCCGCTAATGGTAGGTAGGGTCCTCTGGCCTTGATCCGGATGCGGGGTGACGGTGCCTGTCCGATGCTCGAGGCCCCATTTCATTCCGAAAAGTTATAGTAGGTGGAAGAGATATAGCGCGCTCGTAAAATCGGTAACCCTTAAGTTTTTACATGTTTCGGGCGTTGGAACAAGCGAATTGATACAAGTATAGGCAATTAAGGGACTCGGGCTTCGCTCAGGGCCGCTCATCTAAAAATGTGACCTACGTATTCACTAAGTAGTAACATTCTTTTTTGCGTTGATTCTACAGTAGCATGCTGCATGCGGCCCTGGGTGTCACTGCATCGAGGACCGCCGTCACTCGAGTGCTTAATTTACGAGCGCGCTATATCTCTTCCACCTACTATACTTGTTTTCGCATCGGCGAGGTGGACGCGCCAGCGCGGATCCTGACGGAAGAACGGGCGCCCTGGGAGTTTAAATGTTTGCGTCTTTCAGACGATGAATCGCGAAACGCTGGCTGCCTATAATCTCTGGGCTTTTTTCTGGTTCCGTTGTGGAACGGATGGCTCACGCGGTTCGTGCCTCCAACGCTCGCATTCTTTAGTTATCAATGTTACGGGCTAACGCGGAGGCGTTGGATCGCGGTAATATGAATGTCGATCATACGAATCGCGGTGGCGCATCGACGAATATGCGGAATACGGTGACCGGGATTCTTCGACGTCTCTTTCGTGGCGTGAATCTCGCCACTCAGACCAGAGACGGTGGATGTGCGGTGGGTGCGTAACCATATGTCTCGTTACATGATAACTCGGACAATCAATCGGTCCTGTTTTTCGGCTTTTAATGCCGCATCGAACGCATCGTCTAAAGCAGTGTTCTTCAACCGGTGGTCCGCGGTCTTTTCCTGCCGGTCCGCGAAAAATCTCCATCTCTGAGTTATAAAGCTATCATATTGTTGGTCATTTTTTCGACTTCCTATTTGTGTGAAAAGACTTTTTCAGCCATGTCAGTAATAAAAACCAAACAGAGAAGTCGAATGGATGTTAATGCAGCGCTTCGTCTCTCAGAAACAACGCTGCAGCCACGTATATCCAGTTTTCTAACAAAGAAGCAGCAGCTGATGTCGCACTAACTAAAAATTGTAATTTTATAACATTAAATTTAATAAATAAACTACAATCTACATTGGTTTTTATTTCTGTCTTAGCCCTTAGTCGGTCTGCGAAATATTTCTCCTACTTTCGCCGGTCCGCAGGTGTAAAAAGGTTGAAGAACGCTGGTCTAAAGTACTAGGATATACCAAAATTGCCTTAGCCGAAATTCTCGGGGTAGCGCTAAAATAAATGAAAAGCGAGCTAATTAAGTTCGATCTCTCTAATTGCCCGATCGTTTCGTTCGCCAAATATTTCTTTGGCTTTTATAGTCTGACATAATCAATTATGGGTTCCTGCATAAACATGCTTACACGCTCGAGTTCCAAAACGTAGCTTCCCATATCCGCGACAAGGGGCGTACCGAACTTTGAGAATAGAGATTAAATCGTTTACGCTTTTGCATCCCTTCCGTTCTACATAATATCGTATAGGGCCTGCTGGTTTATGAATAAGCCCGGTCAGGTATCTATCCTCGTCACCTGGGGGTACGCGATACATAGCATCCTGTATGGAGGAGGCGAAGTCCTCTAACAATACGAATTTTGGGTCGAAACGCGGAATTGTGTCCAGCGCGCGATATACTCTTTCCTCGTCCTCGTGTGAACGCCATACGCCTATTCTTGACGACTCGAGGTTGGCCGTTCATCCTACGAGGGACTTATGACCTATTCATAAAAAAATAATCAAAACGCACTTCAATTTTCAAAATTTAAAAAAATTTACAAATTTTTTCTCATTTTTCTCGAAAACCGTTCGTCGTACGGTAAAAAATAAGAGAACATAAAAGATGCGACGAAAAAACGATGTTATGACCATTTAATTAATTATTTTAATGTTTATCGAGCTCAAATTTTTCACAGATTATTTTTTTTATGAATTAGAACTATCCTGCGGAGGGGGAATTCAAAAGTCGAAAATAAATTGCAGGATTTCAATAAATCCTATCTTTTAACTAATCCGATAGAAAAAAGTCAAGGGGATTTAAATCGACTGAGCGGGGTGGCCAAGATAAGTCTGAATTGTGTACAGTGTAATGGAGAAGCGTTTGAGCATCTTCTTCAATAAACATATTCTTTTAAAATATGTCGATAACTAATCATTTTTTTACCTTCATGCCCCAATACTTTTTTACGTAGAATGACGAGAGAAATCTATCTACATAAAAAAAAGTATGTATTTCCATTTACAAAAATAATGCAATTGTTCATTGCACATGTACTATTGCACTTATAAAAAAACATGTTCCTACGGATGTAATTCTCTTTGAACCATTCATCTATCTCCTTTGACATTTTTTTGTAACTGCACTGGTGACGGAGTTATAACCTGAAACAATTGCGTGGACCACTCTGAATATATAGAAAAGAGAAGAAGGTATCCCACTTCTGACACCAATTTTGTTACGTTCGGATGTAAAATTGGTACATCAGACTTTTGACATCAATTTTTTTACATCCAAATCTGACTGCGCGAATCACCCTGAGCGGTTCACACCTCGCCTACGCTTACGTAACGGTAGGAAAAGGGAAGCGGAAATGATTCGACAGGATAAATACCGAGGCGATGATACGGTTAACAATATTCGAGTAGATCCAATAAAAGAAAAAGAAAAGATGGTTACAGTTGTCCTACCCTTATCGGTGTTTTCTTACTCTATGGGGAACTGGCTAACCAGACTGTGCGGTCTCTTCACGGTGCGGATGCGTGGCCCTTGGGTGTAGCTGACGCGGTGTTCCGAAAACAGTGCGATGGCACTCCCGGCGCGTATCGTTTATGAACGACTGTACTTGTGTCGCTCAGAGATACACTTCGCGATCCCTGTTAGACCGAGCGCGTACCCGTAAGGGATGACTTTATCCGCGGGGTGCGAGCGAAGACTCGGAGTTAAAGAAAACTGTTCGGAACAAACAGGCCCAGACCCAAACTCTTGACACTAGTTTTCCATTGTAAAGTACCAACGATACCTTTCTCGACACTGCAAATACTACATCTGTGGCGGAAAACAACTGTCCAGATTTGGGCCTGCCGTTCCTGGTGCAGACCCTTCGTATTTGTTTCAAGAGGCAATGTCTAACACGTGGACAGTAGACCACTACTGGTATTTCCTATTCGGACGAATTGCTTCCGTTGAAAATCAGTAAATTTCTAAGCGCAATATTTCGAAAACCACTAAAAATCGGCTGCAGACATTTGGGGGAAGTAAATTCGTCTTCAGCAGCACTACCAAATGACCTGAAGAAAGACATATAGTTTCATTTAAAAAAAGAAACTTAACTTTCATATCTCTAAAAATAATAACGTGAAAAAAAATTCGTCTTTGCCAGAACATTCGTCCGCTTGAACCTTCATAGACACAACTTTTGTGTATCTTCAATACTTAAGAAATTACTGGCTTGTATCACTTTAGCGCGGATACACTGTATATATATTTTTAAGTTCCTACCTTCTCAATTATTTTTCTTCATTTTTCCTATGATCAGAAGTGGAATTTGACATACAACGCGCAATGGCTGAAAGAGAAGCAAGTGCATCCTGGGCGACTTACGACACGGAACTGAAGAAAGACGCTGTTTTGCCTATTTTTGATTCCACAACAGGCAATATCGAAACCAGCGATTGGTGTGTTCTAGTGAAGAAGGCTTCGGTAAAACCTGCTTGGGACGACCATGAGACAATCGAAAAGGCTTCTTGCTTTCTTGTGGGCCCAGCGCGGAAACTATTCGATAAATGGGCATCTATTTCTCGTACCTGGAAGAATCTCAAATCGAAGGTACTAACAACATTCCCCAAGTGCCGTAATCTGGGAGTCGATTTGTTGAGGGCTGCGAGTTTGACGACCGAGGAGTACGAAACCTATGCAGAGAATGCGATGGACAAAGTTCTACAGTTTGAAAAAACGAGACTCGCCATATCCGGGGAAGTCATGGTGGAACTCGTGATGCATGGTATCCACGACGAAGGGGTTCGGCTGGTAACCAAAACCCTCGGGACGAAAACATTCGCTGGGATAAAAGATTTATTGTTCACATGTGGGATTATTAAGAAACCGTCTGCCTGTGCCTCTGACGAGCCGGTCGCGAAACGCTCCAGGAGGGAGTAAGAGACACGTCGTTGTCACCGATGCAATCGTGTTGGGCACATACGTAAAGATTGCCGTACTCGCGTAGACAAGTTACCGGACGCCCGGGATAATCGCGCTACGAAATATGAAACGACGTAGCGAATCCAGTGTGAACACTGCAAAAAATTAGGATATACTTCGAGTGAGTGCTGGAAAACGTGTGAAAATCCATTTCCGAAACAAGAAATGTCGTTAAAATTGCAGTATTCTCAACAGGAGGACGAAAAACTAATAGAAAATATCCCACTTTACAGTGTTCTATACGACATTAGTAATAAAGGTTACAAAAATTACATCGTCAAGGAAAATGCGTGGAGCGAAATATTTGTGGCGGCTTTTCACGAACCCGCGATGTATAAACATCGATACATGGGAACTGTAACGAGTTCCGGTGGGTCACGCGCGCCGTAAGAATGACGAAATTCTGGGCGTGTGGGCCCACGATCCGTTACGCGGAACTCGGGCAGATTAGGCCGAAAAAGTAATCGGGAAGCAATGAGATGCGATTGAGATTGCGGAAGAATCCATTCGGTTTCTCAGCCTCGACGTGGCAAGGTCGAGCGCAAATCCTGTACGAATAGCTTTAGTTTAAATATATATAGTATAGTAATAGTTTTAGTTTTAATTTTAGTCACACCCTATCACCTAAAATATCAATCACAACAGTTCCGACAAAACTGGCTGCTTCATTCACACAGCTCTCTGATAAGAAGGTTCCAAATCAGATCATCCCGAAACGTGTTCACCGATTGAAAAAAAAAACAAGTGTCAGAAAAGACGACCTTTAGGTCATCTGGAAAGTATCTCCCTCTCATCGCCATCGGGGGTGCCGCTCGTGGGCCCTCAACGGATGGGTCGCAGGTCAAGGATTCTTGGCCAGCGACGCGGCATTCCTGTAACGGACCTCGTGAGCGACGCACGCATTCCAGAACGGGCATTAGCGAAATATATATATATATATATATAATATTATTTAATAGTTACTGTGTTTATTCAGTCGCCCACCCCTCGGTATATCTTACACAAGGAAAAGCACATAAAATGCGAAGATACTGCTGTGAATGCTATAATACAAATGTACACCAGTTAGATCGCAAAATAGCCAGGAACATCACCAAACAAGTCGTAACGTTTTGCGATACGTGTGGAACCAAACGACATTTATGTTTAGATTATTTTAATACATTAAATTAAAAAACTATGTTAAATATGTAAAAGCTATGTAAAAAATATGTAAATATATCGTTTCTATATTTTATGAATTACCAAGTTTATTTGATAAGTTTGATACTGTCAGTCCACGAGGACCGACACCTAAACAAAAGAACAATGTCAGTCCCTAGGGACTGACGCCGCACCTAACGTGTTAAGATATTCGTCGCGCAACACATTGTGGAAACAGTACGTTGCAGTAATGATGAAATTTGTAGTTTCTGGTAGTACCGCTCTGGCTGAATAAAATATTCGAAAGTGCTTAGATAAAAGTGTGAAAGCATTTTTAGATACCCTTCTTGCTCTGCATAATCGATAATTCAAAATTGTTTTCGTGATATCTTCTGTAGCTTGAATTTTTGGGTATAGCTTCATCATATGGTTAGTGAGTTTAAAAGCTTCATCACCCACAATTACATGGCACTACTATGTCAGATTCTAGAAGTGATTTTTCAATGGGAAAGTGAAACTGCCCCGAACGAGTATGACGACCCATAATAGATTTTTTAAAAATGCCACTGTCGCCTTCTTTACCATAAGAACCAACATCAATAATGACAAATTTGTAATTTGCATCAACTAGGGCTAACAATACAATGGAAAAGTAATTTTTATAATTAAGGTATAATGATCCACTATTTTGTGGACACAATATTCGAAGATGCTTTCCATCAATTGCCCCAATACAATATGGGAAATTCCATTTTATCATAAACTGATTTGCAATTTTTTCGAAACTGGAAACATTAGGTTGAGGTAAAAATAGTGGTACCAATTCGTCGCATAATTGTTCGAGCACGTCGCTTACAATGACACTTATATGTAGGATATTCTAAATGCAAATGACAGAGATCCGAATGTTTCCCCAGTAGCAAGAAACCTGAAAAAATGTATTATTTATATACTTCAGCTGCTGACTGTAAAAAAAAATGGAGAAATATAAAAGACACATTTAAAGTCAAAATGGCCGTTATTGTAACAGCTGAGGTTTTTAGATAATGTATGTGTTGGAATTGTGGCGATAGGTTAAATAGAGGAGGATTAGATAGGGTAAGGATAAAGAGAGGAACGTTTCGTCCTGGGTCTGTTAGTTGGACTTATCAGTAAGGCTACAGTAACAGACCTGTGCCTTAGACGCCGGATAATTATTAATATTTTGGAAGTTATATATATAGCGATAGGAAATCAGGTGTGAACTTGCGAGAATGAGTTCTGCCACCTGTCCCTCCGACGGCGAGTGTAGGGAGTCCCCACAGAATATCGAGCAAGTGCTGACATGTAAGTGTGTAGTCGTGTATCTTTATGTTGGGCGCGCAAGGATTCTCCATTCTTGTCTTTTGTCTTTTGCCTTTCTAAGCTAGCCGAAATGCGATCTTGCGCCTTTTCTTTTTCTTGTTTAACCCAAGTTCATTCAACAAATGTTAACTGTCGTATATTTAGGAAAATTTAAATACCGCGTCATTTCTTTACTTCTGTTGTGCGACCTAACCTTTCTTTCTGATATATTCACTCATAAAGACTCATGCATTTCAACCACTGAATTGTTGCATGATTTTAGAAATGATCAAAAATGTCTTTCGCGACAGTCATGTCACGGTGACCGTAATGGGTTTGAAAAGTCACCGATTCTGTTGTTGTCGATGAATGATCTTCGATAGATCTTGATTGCAAGTATCATGTATACTTTATTATTTTCACAAAAGTGTAATCTATGAAATATTATATTTAATATTATTTTTATTATTGATATTCGTACAGGCGTATAACTCCCGGCAGTCTCTTATTTGTTGATAAGAAAATATAAATTCGTTATTTCAATGTATCTAAACTTTATTTATATAGAGTAAATACCACGCTGTATTTACTGAAAATCGCAAACTTTTGAAAGTTGTCCACAAAATGAATGTAAGTTCAAACTATACCTTTTTATAAGCAATGGCATTGATAAGTTTCATCATTTTTTACTAGTTCTACTGGACTTTGTCAGATCTGTTCTTTCAATACTATACTTATTCAAATAAACAACGGTTGAATCCAACTATCACCCATAAACGAGTGACGTGGCAATCAAAGTGCTAGTGGAGCCTCCTTTTGTTTTACCTAAACGATTCAAAGCGACGAAATCACTTTAGGAAAATGAAAATGACTCTCCGGACACCCGTAAGTGACAATCGATGCGACGATTGTCAAAAATTATTCCCATCTAAAGAAATCATGTGATTCGTCATAACGAAACGACTGCCAATCATAATAATATTCATGACGATAGAAAACGGTTAGATTTTCTCGTTGAATCGCCGTGAACCTTCCAAGGACTCGAGCGCATGCCCAACAAGACTCGGCCGGGAAGATACACTCGAAATGGTAAAAGTTTTGAACGAGTTTTCGAAATATTTCAATGTCGACGCAGCGGAAATCTCCCGAAGTTTGGTCCACATGATATGCTCGTCGAGCGAGCTGATCCTCGATCTCGATCACCGGAAAATGCGAAAAATTTACGCTGTCGAAAATATTATGAGCATGGATTACGATCCTCCGGCGAAAGAGTATTTAAACTGCACACACGCGATCGAGCGGTCGAGCAAAGACATAATGACTTGGTATATGGAACGTTACCTTTACAATATCGACGCGAGACCGAGTCCGAATTCTTATTTAATTATTAAGAAAAACTCGAAATTCAGAACAATCAAAAACACCCCCGTCTACGTAGAAAATGACGACGCGGCGGCGTCGAGCGGCCACGTGGTCGAAGTGCTTCGTTTGTTCAACGACAGCAACGACAAATTAAAAAGTAAATATCATTTCGACGATAAAATCATCGAGTTGCTCAAGAACTGGAAGACACGCGCCGAGCACGAGTGTCCATTGATCGTTCGAACTTTCAATGCGGAAAAGAAAAGCCACGCGTTTTATATGATTCACAATGCCACCGATGAATCTGTCGACGAAACACTTTACGTTCCGTTGGTTTTGTTACGCAACATTTTCCACGGATTAGGTATAGATTGCATGACTATTCGGGAGACTCGTCATGCGTTTCAACCACTGAATTGTTGCATGATTTTAGAAACGATCAGAAATGTCTTTCGCGACAGTCACAGCACGGTAACCGTAATGGGTTTGAAAAGTCACCGATTCTGTTGTTGTCGATGAATGATCTTCGATAGATCTTGATTGCAAGTATCATGTATACTTTATTATTTTCACAAAAGTGTAATCTATGAAATATTATATTTAATATTATTTTTATTATTGATATTCGTACAGGCGTATAACTCCCGGCAGTCTCTTATTTGTTGATAAGAAAATATAAATTCGTTATTTCAATGTATCTAAACTTTATTTATATAGAGTAAATACCACGCTGTATTTACTGAAAATCGCAAACTTTTGAAAGTTGTCCACAAAATGAATGTAAGTTCAAACTATACCTTTTTATAAGCAATGGCATTGATAAGTTTCATCATTTTTTACTAGTTCTACTGGACTTTGTCAGATCTGTTCTTTCAATACTATACTTATTCAAATAAACAACGGTTGAATCCAACTATCACCCATAAACGAGTGACGTGGCAATCAAAGTGCTAGTGGAGCCTCCTTTTGTTTTACCTAAACGATTCAAAGCGACGAAATCACTTTAGGAAAATGAAAATGACTCTCCGGACACCCGTAAGTGACAATCGATGCGACGATTGTCAAAAATTATTCCCATCTAAAGAAATCATGTGATTCGTCATAACGAAACGACTGCCAATCATAATAATATTCATGACGATAGAAAACGGTTAGATTTTCTCGTTGAATCGCCGTGAACCTTCCAAGGACTCGAGCGCATGCCCAACAAGACTCGGCCGGGAAGATACACTCGAAATGGTAAAAGTTTTGAACGAGTTTTCGAAATATTTCAATGTCGACGCAGCGGAAATCTCCCGAAGTTTGGTCCACATGATATGCTCGTCGAGCGAGCTGATCCTCGATCTCGATCACCGGAAAATGCGAAAAATTTACGCTGTCGAAAATATTATGAGCATGGATTACGATCCTCCGGCGAAAGAGTATTTAAACTGCACACACGCGATCGAGCGGTCGAGCAAAGACATAATGACTTGGTATATGGAACGTTACCTTTACAATATCGACGCGAGACCGAGTCCGAATTCTTATTTAATTATTAAGAAAAACTCGAAATTCAGAACAATCAAAAACACCCCCGTCTACGTAGAAAATGACGACGCGGCGGCGTCGAGCGGCCACGTGGTCGAAGTGCTTCGTTTGTTCAACGACAGCAACGACAAATTAAAAAGTAAATATCATTTCGACGATAAAATCATCGAGTTGCTCAAGAACTGGAAGACACGCGCCGAGCACGAGTGTCCATTGATCGTTCGAACTTTCAATGCGGAAAAGAAAAGCCACGCGTTTTATATGATTCACAATGCCACCGATGAATCTGTCGACGAAACACTTTACGTTCCGTTGGTTTTGTTACGCAACATTTTCCACGGATTAGGTATAGATTGCATGACTATTCGGGAGACTCGTCATGCGTTTCAACCACTGAATTGTTGCATGATTTTAGAAACGATCAGAAATGTCTTTCGCGACAGTCACAGCACGGTAACCGTAATGGGTTTGAAAAGTCACCGATTCTGTTGTTGTCGATGAATGATCTTCGATAGATCTTGATTGCAAGTATCATGTATACTTTATTATTTTCACAAAAGTGTAATCTATGAAATATTATATTTAATATTATTTTTATTATTGATATTCGTACAGGCGTATAACTCCCGGCAGTCTCTTATTTGTTGATAAGAAAATATAAATTCGTTATTTCAATGTATCTAAACTTTATTTATATAGAGTAAATACCACGCTGTATTTACTGAAAATCGCAAACTTTTGAAAGTTGTCCACAAAATGAATGTAAGTTCAAACTATACCTTTTTATAAGCAATGACATTGATAAGTTTCATCATTTTTTACTAGTTCTACTGGACTTTGTCAGATCTGTTCTTTCAATACTATACTTATTCAAATAAACAACGGTTGAATCCAACTATCACCCATAAACGAGTGACGTGGCAATCAAAGTGCTAGTGGAGCCTCCTTTTGTTTTACCTAAACGATTCAAAGCGACGAAATCACTTTAGGAAAATGAAAATGACTCTCCGGACACCCGTAAGTGACAATCGATGCGACGATTGTCAAAAATTATTCCCATCTAAAGAAATCATGTGATTCGTCATAACGAAACGACTGCCAATCATAATAATATTCATGACGATAGAAAACGGTTAGATTTTCTCGTTGAATCGCCGTGAACCTTCCAAGGACTCGAGCGCATGCCCAACAAGACTCGGCCAGGAAGATACACTCGAAATGGCAAAAGCTTTGAACGAGTTTTCGAAATATTTCAATGTCGACGCAACGGAAATTTCCCGAAGTTTGGTCCACATGATATGCTCGTCGAGCGAGCTGATCCTCGATCTCGATCACCGGAAAATGCGAAAAATTTACGCTGTCGAAAATATTATGAGCATGGATTACGATCCTCCGGCGAAAGAGTATTAAAACTGCACACACGCGATCGAGCGGTCGAGCAAAGACATAATGACTTGGTATATGGAACGTTACCTTTACAATATCGACGCGAGACCGAGTCCGAATTCTTATTTAATTATTAAGAAAAACTCGAAATTCAGAACAATCAAAAACACCCCCGTCTACGTAGAAAATGACGACGCGGCGGCGTCGAGCGGCCACGTGGTCGAAGTGCTTCGTTTGTTCAACGACAGCAACGACAAATTAAAAAGTAAATATCATTTCGACGATAAAATCATCGAGTTGCTCAAGAACTGGAAGACACGCGCCGAGCACGAGTGTCCATTGATCGTTCGAACTTTCAATGCGGAAAAGAAAAGCCACGCGTTTTATATGATTCACAATGCCACCGATGAATCTGTCGACGAAACACTTTACGTTCCGTTGGTTTTGTTACGCAACATTTTCCACGGATTAGGTATAGATTGCATGACTATTCGGGAGACTCGTCATGCGTTTCAACCACTGAATTGTTGCATGATTTTAGAAACGATCAGAAATGTCTTTCGCGACAGCCACAGCACGGTAACCGTAATGGGTTTGAAAAGTCACCGATTCTGTTGTTGTCGATGAATGATCTTCGACAGATCTTGATTGCAAGTATCATGTATACTTTATTATTTTCACAAAAGTGTGATCTATATAATCTCAACCCCATCGTCAAAAAGCTGCATTATTTGAAGACCAGCATCACCGGGGAGGCTTGGCAACACATTGTAGATCTTCCCATCGACGAGGAATCATTCGAGACGGCATGGGAGCGACTCAAGGCGAGGTTTGAGAACCTTCGCTAATCATTAATACCCAATTGGACAAGCTCTTTGGGCTCAAGCCTGTTGCGGCTCGTTCAGCTCGTTGGCTGAACGAGCTGCTGTCAAATTGTGTGGCGGCGCTCACTGCACTGGCAGCTCAGGATGCCCCAGTGCACCACTGAGACTTTATGCTGGTGCACCTGCTCACTCTACGGTTAGACTCAGTCACCCGCGAAGCCTGGGAGGTTGGTGAAAATCTGCGGTCTTTGGCTTGAGTACAGCGATTCACTTCCACCGAAGAATTACTGGAAGCTTTTTCAGGAGTGTCGCTATCAGGGGAATCTCGACGCCAAAAGCAAGTTCAACACCGCGAAAAACTAACACCGACGACCGTCACCAAGGAGCCACGAGTAACATCGCACGTTAGAAGGATCTGTTGTTACAAGTGCAACAGCCTAGGCCCTTTTTGTTTACGTGGAGGAAACCTTCAAAAGGCACCCCGGACCCTGGGGTGGGGTCCTGGGTAGTGCGGGGTTTTTACCCGCTGAAACCTCCACGGTGACCTATCCTCTGGCGTGTAAGGGAGGGCTCCTGTTGTTGTGTTGGATCATAAAAAAAGTGAAACAAGAGACACCTACACATACACAACCAAAGAGAGATTCCTAATGGTACTGGACAAGACTCGAAAAATAAGGGAAACAGATCACTCTTTTGCGGATCTTCAAAAAGCTCTACACTCTGAAATTACAGGAAAACTCAATTTTGTTAAAGAGGAACTGGCTGAATCCTCCCAAAAACTTATTTCACTTTGTGAGGCTCAAATGGTGCTCGACACACTACTTTCCATGGTAGATGGAGACTTGGCAGACTTATACATCCGGACATTATTACAAAACAGGTATTTAACATCATCCCTGACAAATGACTTTGTAGTGATATGGCCCTGTAAACGAATTGATAGATGGTGGGTTAGACAAGAAAGAGTAGGGCAATATTGCTCTACCTTGCTCCAGATAAAATACTACTTTGGTAATAGGAATCAAACAGGATATCTTAATCTTAGAACTATGCAGACACAAGAAATGACAGATGTAGTTGAGTGCCAAAAGATACATCCTTACGCATACGACTATGAGTGTGAAGTACATATATGGAACGGCCAGAATGACACTATTATGGAGTTGCCAATTCATGTGCCCGAGCTGCCTTCATCCACAGGAGCAACAGGAAAAGCGCTTTTCGTGCCTCGGTGGGAGGATCATTGGCTTTATAATGATCATGACTTCCTCTTTACCGAGCACCATTATCTGACAAAACGTGACATGGAAGTGGAGGAGGACAAGGAAAGTGAGAAAATGAGCAAGATAGATGAAAAGATTTATGGAGCTGAGTTGAGAATTCCCTTCTTATCACTTCGACTTTGGCCCTCTATAATCAGTCTTTTTCATTACTTCGGATACATAGGAGGATGTTTGTACTTAGTAAAGAGGTTAACAGCCATATGGAGGAACAGGAAAATGCGATCTAAGGAAGAACCAATCCCTCTGCAACCATTACATCCTTATGCCATGTATAAGAAGGGTGCAGCCACGTCATCCACATAAACAAGAACAGCGACCAAGACTAAGATCAAGATTAAGATTGAGACCGAGACCGAGACTGAGATTGAGATTATTCATCTTAAGAAAAAAGAACAACAAAATGGAAGAATTACTCGAAGAAGAACCATCCCTCCAAAGGAATCATGTCCGAAGTCCTATCTTTCGGAAAGACAGACACTTATCATCTGCACTTGTTGTCTCGGAGATCGAGTACTTACTTAAACATAGAGACAATCCACAAGCATTAAAAAGAGAGCATAGAAGTCTACTGGAGACCCTGAACACACAGAAGCCGAGGATACAGGACTCAGGTGACTTCATACCCTGGTGCTTGGCCAATCAAGAGCAACTGGCTCAAACACGAGAACCACTCACGGAATTCACAACTTGTTTGCACATTGCACAACAAGCTCTAAGAATCTCGTACCAAGATTATTATAAAGAGACGAGAAACACCACAGTTACTCTTACTAGCTTACTTAAGACATTATATCAAATCAAGGTTAATTTCGACAAGGTCATAGCTCAAATAACGTTTTCAACAGATTTCACATGTAAATATGTCTTGGGGGGCACAGCCTGTGAGGCGCATGGCAACCTACATTTGATATTTCCCAAGAAAGGAGAAGTCTTCCTTATAACTCATTCTCACCTAGTAGCTAGCAGAGACATTTTCAATTCATGGTTTGATGCACTCTTATATAGTTACATCTGTAGGGACAAGTACCCACCTCTCAATCTCTATCAAGAAGTAGAAAAAACCTTACAAGCAGGAGCTTGTCTTGTCACCAAGTTAAGAAAGCATGCATATGATGTATTCAAAATGTGGCCTTCCCTTGTAATAGCCACCATCTTGAAGGACACAGAGTTCCAAGATGCCTTTTATAAGCAACTAACATCATCTCTACCCGCAGGTGCCTCTAACCATAGCTTTGTAAAACTGGCTACATCAACAATCTGTACCACCAATCAAGCCTAGGCCCTAAGGCACTACGCATCCGAGTGCAGGAAGCCGAAAAGGGAGCAGGGCTTCTGCTACAAGTGCGGAGACGCAGGACACAAAGCCGAGGATTGCCGACCAGCACAGGACCGGATGAACTACGTGAATCTACCAGCAGTCGACAAGGACGAATTTCATCCCACAGTAACGTTGGCGATCAGCGATAACGAGAATCGAGCGAAGATCCAGGTTGACGCTTTGATTGATTCAGGTAGTCTTATCAGTTTTATTAAGGAGAGTTGTATACCGCGCGAATTGTTTAGGAAACCGGTAGATCTTGTCAGTTTTCCGGAATTAATAATAGTACAATGACGATCATCGGGTTTACCAATGCGAGTATTACGTTTCAACGATCCAAATACGATGTTCATTTACAAGTGGTCGCCGATACGACCATGCGAGAGTTATTAGTGTTAGGTCGAGGTTTCATAAAATGCGCGAAGCTCACCTTAGTCGTTGACCAGGAAATTTCAGAAATTATGAATATCGAAGCATTTTCGGATCGTGTAAGACCATCGCCGCGGTTAGTAATTAACGAAAAAATGCCGTATGATATTCAGAAAAGAACCCTCCAGTTATTCGAGAAAGAATATTTGCAACCGGTCAGACCCGAAAATGTTTTGAAGCTCACACTATTCGAAGATAAGGCGTTTCACTACGCACCACATAGATTAGTGTTTACCGAGAAGGCTAAATTGATAGAAATCCTGGAAGACTTGTCGACGAATGGCGCTCCTAGGAAAAGTACATCGGTGTACGCATCGCCAATTGCCAATACGAGTGCATTAACCCTCCGTATGTCGTGCCGGAGTCACTGGTGACTCGCTGTTTTGAGAGTAACGCACACAGTGACGACTCCTGACGATCGTTCATCACCAATACCAAAATAAGCCCAAAGGAGAAGTCGCCATCAGTTCGATCACTGTATGTGTGCATACGTGAGAACTGAAAATAATACACATGACAGGCGGTATCACTGTGATCTCGCAACAATGTCTGATCAGCGGTTTCCTCTTTGGAGTCTTTAGCGAAAGAATTACCGTAGAAACACAGTTTTCTATAGCGCCCTGAGGAAGAAAGACGTGTACGACGAAGCCAATTTATCCTAAAGATTCTATTCTCTATCGTTTTTTGTTGTTTTATTGTTTTGCTGATTACTGGCATAATGTCTGTATTACCAACAAATGAGGAATTTGATTATGTCGCATTTTCTGAAGACGACGACGTTCACAACTGCGAACAGTCTTCGGACGGTGCAAGTGCATCGACCAGCGATGCTGAACGCGAGACACAAAATTTAGAAGCAGATGAATTTGATATGCCAAAATCGGCAGAAGATGCAGTTCCAGAGAATCAAATTGTTTCTGGTCGTAATTGGCATCACATTGCACCCAGCAATAATACCGAAATAATGCAAAATCTTTCAAGAAAGTGTTCGCTAACACAAAAGAGTCAACACGTAGAAACGATCGACGAATGTTTTCATTTATTCATATTAAGCAAATAATTGATACAATTATTTAACATACAAACATCAAAGCACAGAAGTACATGCCACCAAACAAAATATGGAAACCCCTGGATCGTGTAGAGGTCGATGCATTTTTAGGTCTTCTACTTCTTATTGGGCGATGTAGAGAATCACGTGAATGCAAACACAGTTTATGGAAGACAAACAGCGGAATTTCTCGACAATATTATACCACAATAATGTCACGTAATCGTTTTGCCGATATACTGCGATATATTCGTTTCGACGATGCTACCACACGAGAGGAACGAAAATTAGGTGATAAACTGGCACCGCTGAGAGATATCACGAATATTTGTACAGAGAACTGTAGGGATTCTTATGATTCAACAGGCATTGGGTGCGTTGATGAACAATTAGTTAAATTTCGCGGCCGTTGCTCCTTCAAAGTATATATGCCACAAAAACCTGGCAAGTACGGAGTAAAGACATGAACTCTCTGTGGTTCCAAAATTTATTACTGCTGCAATATGGAAATATATTTAGGAAAACAAGGTAACGCGTCAAAAAAACAACAGGGGCAACGCATCGTGAAAGAAATGACAAACTTTTGAAAGAATAGTAATCGATGTGTTAAACCGACAACTTTTTCACGGACTTGAGCTTGGGAGAGGAATTATTACAGAACAAAATTTTCTTGGTAGGAACTGTACGTAAGAATAAACGTGACTTGCCGAAAGTACTTACAAAAGTACAAGACAGGTGTCTATATTCCTTACAATTTCTGTTCACTGAAAAACTAACATTAGTATCTTACGTACCCAAGCCGCGGAAATGTATTATACGTCTTTCCAGACTACATCATGAACATCAAATATCAACAGCTGCAGAAATATTCAAACCAAAGATAATGAAATACTATAATTTTACAACAAGTGGAGTAGATATTTTGGATAAGATAGAGAAAATTCTTGTAGACGCTGCACCCGCCGTTGGCCACTATCACTATTTACGCACTACAGTCAAACCTGTTTTTGTGCGATTTTTTTTTTATGCGGTATATGAATATCGGGATTCTGTTCGCCATATGTAAGTTCGCCGCGAGGTTAGGTCAATCTCAACGGTGTTGGCATCACTTTTTTTTTCTATCATTGTGTATGTACATATTGCATCCGCCATTTTCATACCTATTGCATCAGCCAATTTCATTAGGCATGCTCAATGTTCTTATATATTGCATCAGCCAATTTCAATACATATTGCACCATCTAATAACATTAGTCAATTAACGACCTTCGAAGTGCGTACATACATATCTTTTGACCATTAAGATAGGATTAATTTTATAGTGAGATTAAAGGTAAATTAATTATTTTTTCTATTTAGATATAATTTTTTATGGTTTTTATTTTATTTTTAGACATCAGTACTCCCTTAAAATGAATAATCTTAACCAAAAAAAAAAGTGAAAAGAAACAATTACATTAGAAACTAAAATTGCAATATTAAATAGACTAGCAGATGGTGAAGGATCCACAGCTCTTGGTAAGGAATTTAAATTAGGTGAATCCACTATAAGAGCCATACAAAAACGTGCAAGTAAAATAAATGAATCTAATAATTGTGCAACAAACGAAAGTGGTAAAAGAGCATCATATTCAAGAAATATTTTAATAGAGAAAACGGAAAAGGCCCTCATATTTTGGATTAAAGACTCAACTCGAAAACGAATCCCCATTGACGGAGATTTAATTAAAGAGAAAGCTAAACAATATTTCAATGAGCTGAAGGATTTAGAACCGTCTAGTTCCTCATCCCACTTTAAAAACCTGAAATTTTCTGCCAGCAATGGCTGGTTAACTGGATTTTTACGACGACACGCACTTCACAATGTGAAGATACAAGGCGAGGCCGCGTCCGCGGATGAAACAGCTGCTAAGAACTATTGTAAAGTGCTAGCAAAAATTATTGATGACGGTGGATATTGCCCAGATCAGGTATTTAATGCAGATGAAACTGGGTTATTTTGGAAAAAGATGCCCAGCCGAACGTTCATCGCTAAGTCGGAGAAAACTGCAAGTGGTGTTAAGGCTGCAAAGGATCGAATTACATTCCTTCTTTGTAGTAATGCAACTGGTGCAAGAATGTTAAAACCACTTATTATAACTAAAGCTTTGCACCCACGTGCGCTAAAAGACATAAAGTTAGCTGAACTTCCAGTACATTTCATGGCCAATAAAAAAGCATGGGTCACATCAGCTGTTTTTACAACATGGTTCAACGATTGCTTCGTACCAGAAGTTGAAAAATATATGACAGAGATGGGTCTTCCTTTTAACACGTTGACTGCCGCGCGCGTTTACAGTGAAATCTCCTTCAGGCCGCGCGTACCGCTGTACGAAGCGTATTCTGCTGGGTATTCCCACCGATATTTTAAGAATGCGAATCGCTGGTTGTCGCAAGAATAATCTCTCGCTCCGTTTGTTTCCATGGTATCATGCTCGTTCATTTATTTTTGTTACTTCGCATTTCTTTCTCATCTCGCCATTGTACAGGATTAGTTTGACTCTTTGCCGAGTAACGAGCGGTATAACTTAAAATCTCTACCCTAATTCGTTGAAATGTCGAAAAGAAAAATGGAAAACTTATTTGTTAGAGAGTCAAATAGGAGTGAACAAGAAAGCTTTTACGAGGCTTTCACAAATTCAAAAAATTTAATAAATCATTTTCGTATTACTTTTATAACAACAGTTTATATTAATGAATATTCTATTATTAATTTAAGTTTATATTAATTAATATTCAATAGTTTTGATACTTCTTCTGCGAAATATCTTTTCAAACACATACGAATATCCTTCGCAAGTAGTCAAATAAGCGTCACCCCAATACGGGTGACGCGGCCCGATCAGAAACTTTACTGTCACCCGAATATGGGTGACGTGGCAGTCAACGTGTTAAAGTGTTGCTAATTGTTGACAATGCACCCGGCCATCCTTGTTTAGAGCATCCTAATGTACAAGTAGTGTTTTTACCACCCAATACGACTAGCCTTATACAACCATTGGACCAGGGCATAATCGCAACTTTTAAGAAACTCTATGTGAAATTAACTTTCAGATACATTTTGGAAAAACTAGAAAACGATGAAATAAGCCTGACTGAAGTTTGGAAAACAAGTTTGAAATTCCAAAAAGAGCTTCGATCGTGTATATCTGGCTATCGCGACGTTTACAAGCAGCTGATCAAACGACCGTCGTCGCAAAAACTTATCATCGACTACATGGTAACAAAAAATAAATCAACTCTAATATCTTCAAGCGAGGAAAGTGATTAAGAACCCGTTTATCACAAGAATATGCGCGTTTTGGACTACGACGAGTAGTATTGAATTATGTACATTTTGAAAATTTCTCCATGTTTAACCCTTTTAGTGCCGAACGACGATATATCGTTGTTCGCTACACTTGCGAAAAGTGCCAACGACGATATATCGTTGCGCAAGCGTTGGCGCCTATTATACGCATCACAAGAGTTCTGTATTTCAAAATAACTTTATAAAACGTTATAAATGGTTCAAATTCATTGCATTGCAATTGAAAAATTATTTATTAGAACTTTTTGTTATGTTTTCTGCTGGTTGGTGCCGAAGCACTGTATACGCTAGAGCGATAAGGTAGAAGCTCGACACGGGATAGTTTCTTGGGACCGTAATCGCAATCTGTTTATGATAGTTATTAGATAGCTCACGTGTCACATCATGCATCGGCACGGCGAGACTAAAATCTTTCTTTCAGTCTTTCTTGGCCGTCGCAAAGAGCAGTTAGTCTTTCTTAGCAGTCAGTGTTTGAAAACCGTCGACTTTGTAATACAGTTTCAATTAGTAGCAGAAAATTTTGTGAATTTTGTTGCTATTTTTCAACAAAAACTACACCTTATTACGAATATGGATGACGAAGAAGTAGTTCGATTTGTTGACGCGGTAGAACCAAATGAAGATGTTAGCAGTGATGACCAATTATGTGCACCAAGCCGTCGGTGTGTTCGCAGAATCTATAGCGACAGTGAATCTAGCGAAGAAGTATCGGAAGATGATGCTGAAAATAACGATGGTGATATTGAAGATTCTCTAAAAAATTTTAGTGAAGTTACTGTGGGAAACGATAGGCAATATGATCCGCGCCCATCATTTTTGGAAACGACGGGTCCTAAGCATATGCCACCAAACAATTCGAAACCAATAGAATATTTCCATTTATTTTTTACTCGTGAATTTCTGGACATGATCAAAATTGAAACAAATCGGTACGCACACCAGTTTCTCGAAAACGCCAGAGTACCACATAGATCTAGAGCACTGGACTGGAAAAAAACGACAATCCCAGAGTTGAGAGCTTTTATAGCCGGTTTGCTTGAAATGGGAATAACTCGTAGGCCAACTCTTTTCAGTTACTGGGCAAGAAATCATAGATATATTCCATGGTTTGGTCAAATGTACAGCCGGAATAGATTTCAGCTACCTTGTAAGTTTTTTCATATTGTGGACAACAACACCTTACCAGCACGAGATAGCCAAGAATACGATCCAGCAGCGAAATTTGAACCTGTTGTTGCGCATGCCAATAGAAAATTCAGATTTTACTATTCACCAAATCAGCATTTGAGCGTAGATGAGTCATTGGTAGGCACAAAAAGTAGATCAACACTGACACAATATTTACCGAATAAAAAGCATGCATACATTTTATACCAACTAAATACAGAAGGGAATCCTATGACTCGACTGGAATTCATAAGCAATATCATTCAAGCAATAACAACGGAATGGATGGCGGAAAAGGGGATCAATCCAGAGAGCTCATTGGGTGAAACATCGAGCGATACAGCAGTTCCAGGTATTCGCAAACTTCCTGGAAGGAGGAAAAAAGTTTGCGTTGTTTGCAGTAGGAAAGATGGTGGACCAGTGCGAAGATCACGCACAATTTGCAATCAGTGCAATAAAGGGTTACACGGTGTTTGTATGGGCCATATTATTGGCCAGTGTACATATACAAAAGCGCTTCGGATTAAACGGCACGACGAAATAGTAAAGATCATACAATCCGAAGCGAAACTTGGCATGGAAACAGCAGCTACAAGGGAGCCAATGCTGCACTGCCCTGAAGTTGGGAATCTAAAACCTGACTTGATCATACACGGTCAAGGAAGGGTCTTCGTGGTCGACGCTACTGTGTGCCACGAGGATGGCGATTTACTGGCTAGGGGCAGGAAAGTAAAAATCGAAAAATACACGCCCTTGCTGCCGACGCTCGAGAAAAGCCTCGGAGCTAATGAGTACCAAGTACTCCCAATTGTGGTCAGAGCCAGAGGAGCGATGCCCAAGGAGACTTTGAAAGCCCTGCAGCTCCTTGGGATTAAAAGTAAATCTACTTTTTGAACGATATCGCTCACGGCTCTCCGAGGCACTCTCGAATTATACGGCGTATTCATGGATTACAACGCCAGAATACGCCTAGAAGAAGAAGGTCAATTTTGATTGACGATTCGAAAGATCTCGGCAAAATAGCCCGTTGAAGCAAAATGGGCTGGCATCCATTTCGAACACATAAATTTACAAACGAGGCCCTCTACACCTCAAATAAAAGCTTCAACGGTGCGAGTCGTAAGGCCGATCGCTGGACGACGTGCCACATGCGCCTGGGCGGGTACCTCCACGTGGTTCCCCGCGGTAACGACTCCAAGTCGGCCGAATCCCGTTACCTCTATTGAGGACTCTGCTCGAAAATTTATCCAAGTGCCGTCTGCACATACACCCCTGGTAGTGGAGCCGAGACGCTCGATAACAGAAGGGACAAGAAGGAGAATCTCTTAGATCTAAGGCTTATTGTTGGGGTTACCCGTTGCAAAGATGAAGTGAACATTTAACTACTGGAGAACACTTCTCGCCGGGGCCTGTTGTTTATGGTCACCGCGCCGCAAGCAAGCGGAAAGACGGCCTCACAAAGATGAGGACGATGGTCTAGCCAAATGCCTCGTCATCTAATTAGTGACGCGCATGAATGGATTAACGAGATTCCCTACTGTCCCTATCTACTCCCCCTCGAAAGGTACGCCACCTTGTCGTGTTGGGGGGGCACTGTGCCCACCTGACCCCCGAAGCTTTGCCGGCGGGGGCTTCGGCCCCTGGCAGGTTTAACCATACCGGAGTGGTTCGAGGCGATGGGCCCGCCTAAGAGCGTACCCCTAGCGCTCTACTAAAAAGAGTAAAGCCCCACACCGTAAGCCCCTAGCGTCGCAACGACCCACTGGGATTTATCCCGGTGGTACGTGGCGTCAGGAGGAACGGGGGTCTTGCCTTAACCGGCTGGACCGCGAGGATGACAACCTCTATAATAAATCCCTAACCCCAAGCTATGGTGCGCGGTGATGGGGTACGTCCCGGTCGATGGCACCGGGGCGTGACTGGTGGGTGCACCAGTGCCCAGCGGCCAACCTCAGGACACCTGGCGATCTCCTGAGAGTATGAGCCTTCCCCCCGGAAAGGGCGTCACCCGGGGGGTGATGTGTAGTTCGTCCCGTCTCGTGGGAATTGTTATGGAGCAATTTGTTAAACTCGGGGCGGGGGGGGGGGGGGGGGGGGGGGGGGGATATGGATGTGGAGGAGACTGGGAGGTTGTCAGCTCCCAGAGGGAGAAGTGTATCGTTAGGCAGTGGGCGGGGGCGAGCGAGCCCCAGCCCAACGATTGGTAGGAAGCGGCGGATTGCGGCAGCGGAGGGTGCTGAAGAATTGAGTGTGATTGAGAGTGTGAATGATTTGAGTGAAATGAGAAAGATTGGTGAGCGCCTGCGGAAATACGTGTTCACCGATTCAAACCGTGTCTCCAAGGCAGCAAGTGAGTATGTTTTAAACTGTATGAGTGAGTATGAGGAGATGTTGATGCGTCTCATGAACAAGAATGAGCGACTGCAAGGTAGGCTGGATAAGTGCGAGAAAGTGTTGAGTGCGGACGTGAGGAAAACTGCTGGTATGACGTATGCGAGTGTGGCTGGTGTGAGTCCTGCGAATGTAGTTGGCGTGCCTGTGGGAAAACGAGTGAGTGACGTGAGAATGCCTGAGAGACCGAGAGAACGTGTGCATGCAGTGGTTATTAAACCAAAGGATATGGATGCCAGTGTGACGAGTGACCAAGTGAAAGAGCGAGTGATGCGTGATGTGAGTGGATCTCTGAATGTGCGTGTGCGAGCTGTCAGGAAGATTAGAAGTGGAGGTATTCTAATAGAGACAGCGAGTGCGAGAGAGATGTGCCTGATGAGAGAATGTAAAAAGTTTGAAGAAGCCGGCTTGAAAGTAGACCTGCCGAGAAAGATAGGGCCCAAGGTACTAGTGTACGACGTGCCGAATGAATTGACGAATGAGGACTTAATGAATGAGGTGTATGAGAGGAATGTAAAGAATGCGAGATTTAGTGTGACTGAGGCAGAATTTAAAGATAGAGTGAAAGTCATGAATCGAATAAGCAAGAAAGGAGCGAGTGTAGGAAATGTAATCCTAGAAGCGAGTATGGCCATTAAGGACATCTTGTTGCAAGAAGGAAGAGTGTATGTGAAATGGAGTGCATGTAAGGTGAAAGAGTTCGTGAGTGTGTTGAGGTGCCACAAGTGCTATGCATTTGGGCACATGATGCGTGAATGCACTGTGAAAGAGCGTCTGTGCCAGCAATGTGGTGAAGCGGGCATTTGAGAGAAGGATGTAAAAAAGAAGAACGAATGTAGAAACTGTAAAATAAAGGGGAGTAAGTGCGATCACTCGGTTTTGTCCACCGAGTGTCCAGAGTATGTTCGTCTGATGGAGCGTGAAAGGAACAGAATAAGTGATGACTAGTGTGAGTTTGCGTGTAGTTCAGTGTAATTGTCAGAGAGCGTATGCGGTTATGTGTGATCTAGGGACAATGTTGATGGAGCGCGATGTGTGTGTGGCACTACTGCAGGAACCGTATGTATCTGATGGATGTGTGCGGGGATTACCCCTTGGATGGGATGTGTTTGTGTGTGAGAGTGGATCGGTTAAGGCTGCAGTGGTGGTGTGTGGTGTGAGTGTGGAAGCAATGTGTGTGCGTGTGGCTGAAAGGGGACTTTGGCGAAATGTATGTCGTGTCCATGTATTGCCGGTTTGGCCATCCCATTGAGCCTTACCTGGCATACATGGACAGAGTGCGTGAATTTGTGAGAGGGAAGCGAGTGATGTTTGGAATGGATGCTAATGCGATCTCCCCCTTGTGGTTCAGCAAGGGCGGGGGTCGCAGTAGAGAGAATGAGCTGCGGGGAAGGATACTGGAAGAATGGATTGTCGTGAATGAAATGATTGTGTTTAATGAGCCGAGTGAGTTTTATACTTTCTCGGGAATGAGAGGTGAGAGTGATATAGATATAACGATAGTGAATGATGTGTGTGCTGGGTGCCGGTTTGAATGGGAAGTGAAGAATGATTGGGGGATCAGTGATCACAATGTGATCCTGATCGAGATGATGGAAGTGGCGAACGAGATGGATGTGCGTTATATAGGGAAAAGATGGTCTTGTGTGGATGTGGACTGGGAAGAATATATAAACGATCTGAGAGAAAGTGCGTGGCTGAATGGCGGTAGTGTTATTGATGAAATGAATGCTGAAAGAATGTTTATGATCGTGAACTCATGGATCCAAGGAGCGAATAGTAGACGACTGAAAGAAGTGAAACGAAAGAGTGTGAGCAAGATTAAATGGTGGACGCAGGAGTTAGAGTGTTTGAAGCGGAGCGTGAGGAGAAGCAGGAAACTGCTTCAGAGAGCGAGAAAGAGAGGAATGAATGTAGATGAAAGGATGCGTGTGTATAAAAGAGTGCTGAATGAGTACAAGCGTGAGTTATGGAGAGCGAAAGAGGAAAATTGGAGGCAATTTGTGTGTGAGTCCTCGAACTTGGATCCGTGGGGGGCTGTGTATCGACTGTGTCGAGGCAGAGATCGGAGAGACAGGCTGAGTGCAATAACAGTGGATGGTGTGTCGGCGAGTAATTGGAGAGAGAGTGCGAGTATGTTGATGGAGCGATTTTTCCCAGTCTCAGGAGTGAGAGAAGTGGCTGTGCTGAGCGAGAATGAAGGTATGCAAGAGAAGAGCTTTGAATGGAACGAGGTGAATGAGGCCGTCCGGAAGGCGAAACTGCGCAAGGCACCTGGGTTGGATGGAGTGAATGCTCAAATGTTGCGTGTGATATGGATGGCGATTCCCGAGTGGCTGAAAAGAGTGTATGATGTGTGTTTGAGCACAGGGACCTTCCCCGTAGAATGGAAGAAAGCGAGTGTGGTTGTGTTGTTGAAGTCCCCGGAGAAAGTGCGATCCGACCCTGCGCCATATAGACCGATTTGCCTATTGTCCGTGCTGGGTAAGACTTTGGAGCGAATGATGGTTGGAAGGCTTGAGCGAAAGTTGAATGGCAGAATGTGTGAGGCGCAGCACGGATTTCGCAAGGGTCGGTCGACTGAGAGTGCATGGTGGTGTATGAGAGAAGCTGTGAGAGAGAGCGAGTATAAGTATGTGTTAGGTGTGTTTGTGGATTTCAAGGGTGCGTTTGACAATCTGGAGTGGAAGACTGTGATTGAGAAGCTGGAAGCGGTTGGATGCGAGGAAATAGCTCTGTGGCGGAGCTATTTCCAAGAGAGAAAGGTTTGTATGATTGGTGTGAATGAGGTAGTGTGGAAGGATGTAGAGCGTGGCTGTCCGCAGGGGTCCATCTGTGGACCCTTTATTTGGAATTTGATGATGGATGGGCTCCTGCGGAGCTTGGAGGAGTGTGAATGTAAGTGTGTGGCGTATGCGGATGATTTGTGTTTATTGGTGGATGGACAAAACCGAGTGGAATTAGAGAGAAAGGGAACGGAATGGATGCGTTTGGTGTATGAATGGGGTGCTAGTGTGGGTGTTAGTGTGTCTGAGAGTAAAACTGTGATGATGTTGATGAAAGGAAGCCTGTCTGGAACAAGACGTCCGAGTGTGCGTATGAATGGTAAAGTGATCAAGTATGTTGAACGTGTGAATTGTCTGGGTGTTTGGATGACTGACAGGGTGCACTTTAAGGTGCACCTTGAGTACGTGAGAATGAAAATTACGAATGTTGTAGGACAAATGAAGCGAGTGCTGAAGAGCGAATGGGGTATGAGGAAGCGTGCCGTGAGGGTCCTCTATAGAGGATTATTCACGGCATGCGTTATGTATGGGGCGAGTGTGTGGTATGATGTGATGCAGTTCAAGTATGCAAGGGAATTGATGAATAGATGCCAGAGAGTTGTGATGTATGCGTGTTTGAATGTGTGTAGGACTGTGTCGACTGAGGCGATGCAGGTCCTGATGGGTGCAGTACCTTGGGACCTGGAGTGTGTGAGAAGGGGTGTATGGTATAGAGTGAAACATGGTATGAGTCTTGGTGCGAATGATATAATAACGAATGAGGATGTATGTCAGAGATCTTTGGATGAATGTAAGACATTGTTGAATGCGAGGGTGTATGAGGTGTGGCAGAAAAGGTGGCATGAATGTACGAAGGGTCGAGTGACGTATGAATATATTAGGAATGTAAGATTTGCTGAAAGGAGTGGTTTGTTTGAGCCTGCCTTGTATGTGTGCTACCTGCTGACCGGGCACGGTAGTATGAATGGGTTTATATGGAAGCGAGGATTGACTGAGAGTGAACGATGTATGTGTGGAGCAGAGTGTGAGGATTGGAGACACGTGTTGAGTCGGTGTCCATTGTACGAGGATGCCCGAAACCTGAGTGAATGTGGAGTGATTGTAACTGCAGATGGTAGCGTGGATGTAAGCGGTGTACTGGGATGCAAGGAAACGTATGAATGCTTTAGTAAGTTTGCGATGTACGTGTTTTTGAAGCGAATGCGAAGTATGCGTGAGTGTGAATGAGAGGGTGACTGAGGGCGCAGGGGGGACAATACAGGTTGAAAGACCATTGTGGTCGATTCCTGTACGTGTCCCTTGGAGGGTAGCGTCTCCACGCACTCGAAGCGCTGACCCACCAGTGCCGGGGGTTGTAGGGCTCCCAAACTGGAAGCGGCCTGGGCCGCGCAGATCTGACCAGTGATCGTGACTGATACCGCGGGGATCAGGCGTCCCCAAGGCAGCGGCCTTGGCCTGATCATGGGTAGGACCATCGCGGGGGCAGTGGTTTGGCCACACGCTGGCAAGGGGCCCCCTTTTCCAGGGCTCCGACGGGTGAGCTGCGTACCAACAGCTCGGGCATCAGCCTGCTTAGCTGGTAGAGTGTGGAAAGTCGCTCGGTCCGACCAGTGGCTTGGTATCAGGCCCTACAGCCTGGTACTGTACTGGTAGCTCGCGCCTCGGCGCGAGTGCGCTGATTGGGCGTATCCCAATCCCTCGCCCATGGGGGCCGTGTGGTTAGACCCTATGGGTATATACCGCACGTTAAACAATGACACGTTGTTGTCCCTATCTACTCCCGGCAGGGTATGGTAGGTGCTGGGCCGCCATTGGGTGAGTAACGACACCCCCGAATCCGAGTTATATCCCATGCCTATGACGGCCCATATCATTTAGAAGGTCGGGTGCTCCTTCATGGGTAGCGGACAAATATCCTCGAAAGTGTGACCAGTGTGGCTTAAGCTGGAACCTTCGGGGGCTTCGGCTGCGCGAAAGCAGCGCTGGTGTTCGGTTTCGGACGAGTGCCATAGCGTATCTCCCGTCCGATCGCAGCCTGTGAACATCCAAAGATCCTCAAGGCTCTGAGGATTCGAAATGAATCTCCGATCAATTGAATGGGGCTGAAGAGTCGAACAGGGACCGGTTCGAACAGAGGCAACAACTGCCTACCGGTCATCTCTTCAGTTTTGGTCGGGGGCAGAGTGAGCGTACAGGCGTGTACGCAGTGAGTTCGTCGCCCCGTGGTTCCCCGTGGATACGGCGCTGACCATTGGAGGAGCTATCCTCCCTTGGCCACGACGTAGCTAAAGGACTCATCCGCAGAAAACGCTCTGCGGCACTTCTGGATTTTTCCGCGCTCGTCCCGAGGCGGTTTCGCCGGTGGTAAACCAACCGATGCCGATATAGGGGAAACCCCCAGGAGCGGCTAGTCGTTCGCGACCGGTTACACTAAATGTCGAACGGATTGTGTGAGTTTCTGGGAATGCAGCTCCTCTGTATGAATCTGGTGTGGAAATACCTGTGGAATATGTGTGCATGTGTTTGTCTAGATTTTTGGGACTTCCGGGTCAGAGAGCAGAGGAGAACTGATTGAGGAGTTGAGTGGAGAACATTGCGTGGAGAGTTTTGCGTGGAGTCTATTTGTGAGGAGTTATATATTGTACTGTGTTGTTTAATTATTTTAATATATATTTATAGTTTTTATTTATTCCACTCACGTCTCACAGTGCGTCATATTTTTGAATCCTACATTATCATCATAGTATTTACGCAGGTGGAGGTATAACCACTATCTTTGAAATAATAATGATAGTTTTCTGTTTCCAAAATAGATCACAATCCTATTTGGAAAGAAGCCCTGTTGTTTCAACATGTGTAACAGAAGTAAAGCTAGCATCTGACCCGACAGCTACTGTCATGGATGTACCGCAACCTGAAGAACAACAAGCACCGGTGGGCGTCCTACCGATAACCGTACCCAAAATGGTTGGGCTTGCTCCTCATATGGGTATAATATAAACTAAATATATAACAAGCCTTAGTTATCTGCAAACCATCAAATAATGGGACCTTGCAAGGATAGTAAACTGACCCAACATGATAGCAGTTTCTCCTCATAAATACCTCACGTTAGATCTGGAAACCTTAGAGTTCTACAGTAATCATCGAACGACACACATCGAAATGCAGACTGATAGTTGCGTACAAACCGAACCAGAAGAAGGTACCAGGACCATAGCAATTCAAACTGGGGAACCAGAAGTCTGGACCAAGAAGAACAGGGTCGGAAAGGTGCTGTACTCCACTAGTAAATTCGAGTCCGGCAATGGCAGAGCTGCCACAGCAAGGGCTAATCAAACCAAATTCTTTGGCAGAGTTCACCGAGGATGCCAGGCAACACCACAGGACATCACGAAAGCTGACGGACCTGTGCGGAGGAGCCGTGTGCCGGTGAAGTACGTCTGGGAGGATGGACTGCACCTGGTCCAGCTTACCGATGACAACGTTCGATATCAGATCCCTGGTAACTATTCGAGGCTGTCTGCTTCGAAAAGGCGTCGTTTGAAAACCTTATTTTAAGAAAACCACTTTTTCATAACACAGCACGAAACAAACACACACACACACACCGCAATAGATTTTTAGAAGTTTGATTTTGCCATATTTATCAACAGAATGTTGCATTTTGACCTATGCATATCTGACCCAGTAGGGTGAAAGCACCGTAATAAACGATGTTTCATCTGAGGGAGGAGATGTTATGTACGGCATCTTCCGTCATAGTTTAGTCTTCGACTTCCCTAAAGGGTTCTGATATGCATACGTATGGATGTAGCTGTTGTTTCCGTAGCCACGTAACTCGCGAGACTTTTCCATAGAAACTAGGGAAGGTCATGCGTAACCCCACCACTTTTTAGGCCAAATTTTGGGTCTAAAAAGGGGTTAGTTTTTGTACTCTGGGGCGCAGTTAGAGCTTAGACAGGCCGTAGTACACGTCTAGTTCTTATTCGAGACAGGCATTAGCAAGATCGGGTTCAAGTCCCTTTTGAGCAACTTTAACCATTCAGTACGTAGTCTACTGATAGGCCGTCTCTTAAAATTTTACTCCTTCTGAGCGCGACCTTTGCATTTCTCAGTGCGTGAAAACCGAGAGGGTAGGAACTTAGCTACCGCGACAACACAAACCATTGACAATTGTAAAGCTATCAATTTTAACTTCAATATACGTACCTTGATCTTTTGTATCATTGAGTACTTTCATTTTACAAGCTAATTCAATCTTCTAATTTCCAACTCGAGGCGAACCCACGGTAATACACTTCAGCCGCTCGAGGTGTATTACAATTAAAATATAAAAGTTACGAGGCCAAATTACTAAGTATCCTGTGGCACCCGGTGATGAAACAAGCATCGGTTCGTCCACGCCATCCAACCTCCTAGTGGCTCCCCGCGATGAAATAAGCATCGGTTCGTCCACGACTAACAAATTCTAAACTTAAAAAAACCGATCCTCGGCCGCGCAAGCCGGCCTGAGTTCTCGGCTCGTAACACCGCAAACAGGGATAAAAATTGGTGTCATAATACGTTCGTTAATTCCATCCCGCATTACCAGCAAAAAACGACAACAAGAACAGCTTCTTATTAGAGACTTTTACAAAACATGTTTGCAGTGCATATTAGAAACAACTAGAATAAAAACAAAACTAGCATAAAAACTCGTCGCAACTATGAGAATTCGCGAAGAAAATTTATTTGATAATGATTGTTTCTTGGCAGGTATGTTCCTTGATATATAATTTAATATAATTTTAAATCAGCAACAAATTGTATTCATAAACTATTAATTATAATGATGTATTCTTGGTAGGCTTGTTCCTGGACGTACGATTCAATATAGTTTTAAGTCAAGAACAAAATATACGAATAGCAAATATTTTTGTATGTATTTGGGAACACAAGGAAAAGTACTTCAACAACACAAAGACGTCTGAAGAACTGTACACGAAGTATATTCCTCACGAATACCTTAACACTAGATTTACGGACTGAGCCCATTTGACTCATTAAAAATTTGATTACTATATATATATAACTTAAATATCATTTTTTAAAAACATATGTTGGTTTTTAGTTACGTAATGAAATATATGTATATGTTGATTCCCCTCCCCCGCAGACCCCTTCATTTCGCATTTTCGAATGTGGTATACCTATTTTTACGGTTGTGAGCCAATTTGACTCATAAAATGATTTAACAGTTAATCGCATAACACATGAAATTTATAGCTTACATCAGGGCTGGGCAACTTGCGGCTTGCAAGCCGCACGTATTTTGTTTCTCCTCTTATTTGTCTCTCCTCACATACAATGTTTGTGTATGTGAGAGCCATCCTCACTTGTTTTCGCTATTCCGCTACATTATTTTTCTTATTTACCCACTTCTGTCATCAGTTCGATTTATACATCGCGTGTGAACATAGCATTTTTAGTGAAATAATATTTTCTTTTCTTTCATTATTACTATTTTCTGGTCTTTCACCATTGCTATCAATGGTAGAGCAATTCCAAATTGTATGATGAGCATTAAAATCTCCCATAACTATCCAGTTCTCATTTCTGTTAATCTTGTTAAATATTTGTTTCCACTGGGCTTGAAAGAGGACAAAACCTGGGACTCTGTAACATACCATTATTTTAAGAGAAGGATTTACATTAGTAAGGTGAATACCGCAAGTTTCAATTGTATCATCAATTACATTTAAATGGGTAATTTCTAGAAATTATAAATTTTTGCGTATGAAAATTGCTAAGCCACCACCACAGCGTTGCACTCTATCTTTTCTGTAAGTGTTAAAACCGGCGAAGTGTAAATTTTTCCCGGACTTCAACCACGATTCCACACAAACAAAAATATTTATATTCTTCAACATAACTTGTAATTCTTCCTTACGATGGACTACACTTCTTGCATTCCAAAAAAGGAATCGTAGGCTGCAGAACTGATGATTTGATTGTGACAACGTACATTTATCTTGTAATTCAGTTGGTATACCGTAATAAGCCATTGTTACTCGTCACAAAAACTATGATAATCACTTATGCTGGACTTCTTGTTTTCCTTTTCTAGTATTTTAACGATTTTGCTTATGCGAATCTTAAGACCTTTTTGTGTAACATATTGTTGCATGTTTCTTAGCATGTGAGCAAGTGCTGCGAAGTCATTTGTGAATTTATGGGCTATACCTTTTATATCTGATTCACCAAAACTTTCTGCGAGAAATGTAGACAGATTTTCAAAACTGATCGGAAAATTGTGGTCTTGATCATTAATGTGTCGTTTTGTTATTTCTATTTGTTCCTCTATATCGTATGATGGAACAGGTATTATTTTTATTCTTTTCCTATTTGGTGTTTTGTTATCCGGATTTTTAGAATTTAAAGTTTGATTTTCTTGAATTATAGGGTCGTTATTCGTATTTGAATTGTGCGATTCATTATTGGAGGAGGCGGAAACAGATAAAGCTCTTTTACCATAGACATTAGTTGGCTTTTTGAATTCTACGTTTCCTTGGTTTGAAACTTGATTCTCTTGATGAATAACCGTGCTGGAGGATGTTGCTTGAGATAGTGGAACTGGCTCTTTAGGCTGTAATTTTTTTGGTTGGGAAGTGTTTGGTAGGTCTTCATTATTAACTTCGACATTTCGGCAGAACTTAGCAAGGTGGCTTGCCTCTTTACAAAGAAAGCAGGTCAATTTTTCCGATGATATGTATATCCAATATAGGGTATCCTCAAAACTGATTTGAACGGCATTCGGTAGTTTAGCTACATCTTCAGGATCGATATAGACCTGTCTTCTGAAGCTAAGGACGTGTTCGTAGCCTGGCTCGTTCACACCGGCTCTAATAAAAGAGATCTGAGATTTTATTGATACATTCATTTCTGTTAGTTTGTCCTCTATAATGGTATGGGGAATAATTGGATGCGCGTTAGATATTATAATCCTCTTAGCTTTGGAAATCAATGGTCGTAGCTGTAAGGTATGACTGCCTATGTTTATGTATTTGTGAGCGTCAAGGAGTTTATTTACTGTTTCCTGATTGTTGAGGTATAGACAAATTCTACCATGTGAAATTCTTGAAACGAAACGTACGTTGCCGGGACCGATCAATTTACCAATGGCTACTGTGTACTCTTTTATTGTAATATCTTCCATCGCATCAGTGATTATAGCTTGTTCTTTCTTGGGAAAATTCATTTGGTGCACTGCTTGGGCATATGATCCTTTAGGAGACGACATTGTTGTATTCATAACGGTGTTGTGCAAATCACGTTGAAAATGAGTGTCTCTGGTAACAGAGACACTCATAATTCGAGTTCTTCCTTGTTGTTTCCAGATGTAGTGTGATGAATCCGAGCGAAGAGTAATCAAATCTTATTTTTATCAACACTTCACACACGACAACCAGACCGTGTAATATAGATATAAACTCGCGAGCACCCGCGAGCACGTCTTAACGCGTCAACAGTCGAATCACGAATCAATTAATTACTTTCCTTTTCAAACGTTTTACCTCTACTAAGGGTATATTAGATTGTATGGCTTCCTTCAGATAGTTCTCTGAGAAAAAGGTATCAACCATTTTAATAACACCTTTTTTCTGTGTACAAAATTTAGGTATGTATGCTATTAAGTCATTATTAATTATTATTTCATGGCCTATAAGCGAATTAGCCGAACTGAAATTTTTGAAAATAACTTTTACCCTATTTCTACCTATTGTAGTTATGTCTAACACGTTATCCCTAATTGTTTGAATGCCATGTATAAAGTGACCTACTCTAATTGGAAATAATCTGCGTAAGTTCTTGATTTATGTTCTACAAAAACGAAAAATGGGCCTACATCACTGGATTTGTATCTATTATCGAAGTCATAGTGTGGAGAATCAAAATTATTTTTATTTCTGGATAGGCTATTGTTTTGATTGTTTTAATGTACATATTATGCAGAAAGCTAATAACAATTTGTATGAAGAATAAACTAAGAAAAGAATATTGTATATGAGTACTTATCTGACTAGCTGTCGAATTCCGATGTAAACCTCCTGAGGGAAGAGTAAATATACATCCATCCTCGGCGGCTGTCAACACTCGACTGCTCTACAATAGAAAAACCGAGAAAATACTGGTATTTTATTTCGGTTTTCGGTAGTACATAGGTATGTATATAGGTTTATATATATATATGTATACATGTATCTAGGTTTCGGTACTGTTTGGACTTCCAATAAGGCCTTTCAGGAAGGGTCTGAGGTCCATCTGTGGCTGGGTGACATGGGACGACGGCAGGCATCCTGAGCATCAGGAACCTCCAGTTGTATATAGTTATTTATTACTTCTATTTAAGCCTTGACACGCACTTCAAACCTTGGTGGTTCTCAGATCCTCCAGAACGTCTTTCATTGCCCTTTCCTAGACACCTCGAGAGGGTGGAGGGTCAAAATGTAAAAACCAATGAGTTTCAAGGATTGACGCATTCTCCACCTTCACGAAGTACCCGAGGTCTAGGAGAGGGAAATGCCGAAATAATAAAAGTAGTCACCCGAAGAAATCTGGCTGAATCCTACAAATTCTCAGTGAGAACCTTACGAACTCTCATAACATAACAAACTTCAGAATTTAAGCAAACTCTTAGATACTCAGAACATTGTCACCTTTTGTACTTTGTCACATCGTCACATTTCACTTGTTGTCACAATAATAAGTGTTGCTATAATAATAAATTGTGGAGACGAAGGAAAAAATACAGTCCTTACTTGGCACCCTACAAGTCGTCTCACCAGGTACTTCTTTATTTCGGTACTATATCGGTTTCGGTATAGCTTTGTTGGCCTAATACCGGTATCAAAATTATACCGGTTTTAAGTCACACGGAGTAATACCAGTATCAAAATTATACCAGTTTTAAGTCACACGGAGTAATACCAGTATCAAAATTATACCGGTTTTAAGTCCCTGGTTTGGATGTAGCGAACCAAGTAATAGATAAAAATACACATTCGGTAGGTACTCTTCGAACAAATCGTAAAGGAAATCCAAAAGAAGTACTATAAAAAAAATTGAATCGTGGGGAATTTATTGGGAAAGAGAATAAAAGTGGAATAACAATTTTAAAATGGAAGGATAAACGTGATGTTTTACTACTTTTTATTAAACATTCAGTAGAAATGGTAAATGTTCAAACAAAAACACGGTTTCCACTAAACGAAAAATAATGGTTGACTATAATGCAGGAAAAACTGCTATTGATATCTCTAATCAAATGAATGCACATAGTAACCCATTATGAAAGTAGATGAAATGGTACAGGAAGTTAGCATTTGAGCTTTTATTGAACGCTTCAGTTGTAAATACTCTCTTCATATTTCAAGAGGTAACCGGTAATAAAGTGTCGATTACAACATTTTAAAAAAAATTGGCTGTTTCCCTTACGCAATACCCAGATGAAGAAACTTCACAAAACATTCCAACCAATGCAAGACTACGTCATCAATTAGAAAAAAAAACAAGGGAAAGTACATGAAGTCAAAAAATTTTGTACGGAATGCTATGATACAAATTTGAAAATATTTGGAAGAAAAATAGCTAGAAATTGTACCAAGAAAGTCGTAACTTTTTGTAATACTTGTAAAGAAAAACCTTATTTTCGTACGAAATGTTTCAATAAAATTCATTAAAAAAGTGTAAACATATTTTTTAATATTATATAAGTTATAAATCATTATTTCTTAAATTTGTTAATGTCGGTTCTATCGGACCGATACCGCCTAAACGGGAAGTTTAGTGTCGGTCCCATGGGACCGACGTAGCGTTTAATGTGTTCATCAGTATAACAATAATGAACAATTTTTAATGAATATTTTATGGACCAACGAAGCCAAGTTTACTAGAGATGGCATGTTCAATATCCAATATACCCATCATTGGGCACGTGAAAATCCTCATGCCATATTCGAAACACATTTTTCAAATTAGATGGAGCATAAATGTTTCGGCTGGCATAATTGGGAAACGAATTGTTGGTCCCTTTTCCTTTAGTGGTAATATCACGTCCACGTCATATTTGAATTTCTTACGCAATAAATTGCCTGAATTATTAGAAGATTTGCCGCTTGATATTCGGATGAATTTAATTTTTCAACAAGATGGTTCACCACCACAGTTCAGTAAACCTGTAAGAGACTTTTTGAATAACAAATATCCCGACTGGATCGGTCGTAAAGGTAAAGTAGCTTGGCCACCACGATTTCTGGACTTGACACTAATGGATTTTTACGTATGGAGCCATGTCAAGTCCCTTGTTTACCACGAGGAGAATACGAGTAGGGAACAGCTCAAAGAGAAAATTCTTTCTGCAATCGAACGTTTGAAAAGAGAAAATACCCTGGAAAACGTTCACAGGAGTGTAATATGCAGAGCACAATTACGTTAGCAAAAACGAGTCATTTCCAACAATTCTTACATTAATAAAAAAATATTCTTGATCAAGAAATAATTTTGATTTCAATGTTCATCTCTTATTATCTAATGCAATAAATCCGAACAGCAATAGGAGCACCACAGTGATATTTGTCAGACGTAGATGTGAGATCATGTGTAAGTGTACACGTACTTGACGAATTTTCAACATCGATTTATTCGAAAATGAAGCTCCGTACGAAAAAATATAGCTCTGCATTTTCGACTTATTTTTTCATGTAGATTCACCCCCTTTCGGCTAATACCGCCAGTTCGGAAACACTCAGTGTATACTCATATTGACGACAATAATATGTATTAGTAGAATACTACGAAAAAATAATTACCATGGCCGGGTAGCACGAAAAAAACCGTGAATCAGTGCGAAAAATAAAACTAAAAGATTGAAATTTGCTAGAAAATACATGAGTAAAGATTTTTCTTTCTGGGAAAATGTCCTGTTCGCAGGTGAAAGCAAATTTACTGTATATGGTTCAGATGGGGAAGTAATCGTTTGAAGAAAGCCCAATGAACAATTCAAATTGAAAAATCTTAAATCTACATTTAAGCATGGTGGTACTGCCATTATGATTTCGGGATGCATGGCAACGTCAGGATTAGGTAATTTTCATATAATCGAAGGAAACATGGATAGTGGCTGTATTTAGATATTCTGAAAATCAATTTGAAAGAAAGTGCGGAAAAATTGGGTATTCTAAATACATTTCACATGTATCAAGATAATGACCCAAAGCACAAATCTGCAATTGTAAGGCAATGGTTGTTATACAATTGTCCAAGAGTGATAGAAACACCAGCACAATCACCGGATTTAAATGTTATTGAACATGTATGGAATGAATTGGAAGCGAGAATCCGGCAACATCATATTACTAATAAAGAACAATTAAAAAATGCATTCCTTACGTAATGGGCACAAATATTTAACGAATTTACCGAAAAGTGGGTACTACAAAATACTAAGTTTGTATATTTTCATGTTTACTGCTTATATTTTACAAATATATACAGATGAACGATTTATATTGTGTGGTTCTTTTCATGTATATACGTAGTCATAACAGTTTTCATTATTATTTCATAAAAATTTGTAACTTTTGGTTGCATTATATTGCATAAAAATAAATATAAAATGTAATCTGTGGATCATAAGCGTATTTTATTTATTGTATATACGGCTGTTTTCAAAAATTAATCGTAAACAAGCAGTGTGACTGACTGTAGGTATGTGCGTGTAGTAGCGTGCGTGTGGGCGTACGTGCGCCCGCGCGCGCGTGTATCTGTAAAATAAAGATCGAAAGTCAATCACGAAGTAGCCAGCGTACAAAACGGTCGCGTCTCTGTTTTGTCTTTTTATTTCACTGCACATTATATTCTTTTTTTTTTTTCTTTTAATAAACTGTTATTCATTTATTCAAATCATTTTTATAAATCGTATAATTTTGGGGACTTGTTCAAAATTGTGAAAAAAAAGACAGACGTGCGAGTGTGCAACGAGGAAAATTGCTTTTGCGACGCGAGTTGCCATGATGGCGGAAGTTCTACGACGTGACGACCGCAGAAACGAGTCGACGAAGAAACGCTGGCGGCGCACAGTGGTCCGGATTGAAGAATTGAGTGCCATTTTCTCAAAAAATCAACTATCACATATTGATACCTACTGAACGTATACGTCTTCCTAAATGTCCATCAGTCTCGAAAATGGAAATATTAATAAAATTGAATAAAAATCTTAATGGAAATGACCACTTAAAGTTGGACGCTTTAAGAATGGTGCTTTTCATCCGATAAAACTGCTTTCTTTCTTCTAGTTGCCCTGTTGCTCTTGTTTAATATTTTTACTGCATTTTATTTTATAATAAAGAGCATTCTTTCGCGATAAGAAATCATAAGTTACATTAATAACTACACTACAGAATATATTAAAAAATGAATACTGAATGAAATACAGAAAATTGGTAAAATTTTATACAATTGACAGAGGATATCTTTTAAGTCTCAAAGAATCCCACATTCTAACAAACTGGAATATCTTCGGCACACCTTCCTCTACATAATCATACAAAAATCGTTTCCCCCCTCTTCCCACTCTTCAAATTATTACAGTTTAAAGCCATCTACGTTATATCGTTTACGCTCGCATCCATCGATGAAACTCCGCGAGGAAGGAGGAGCCACAGTTTTTCTAAGGAACTGTTTAGATTATACGTACTTAATATGTTTATGCTATGGTGTAGAAAAGCTGTCGACTTTCTGTCTACATTCAGTTGCCTCAGAACCATTCGAGCCTGCATAGCGAGAAATTCAAAGCATTTTCGACGTTCTTAAAAGTTACTGTTAAGTTTTTATTTCCCAACCAAAAGAGTCACCCACCATTAGTGACATCGTAGAAAAATTAAAACCACCTAGAAAGTACATTATAGTCAATGCTGAAAAGCACTCACTTAATTTCGTAAATATTTCACAATTGCTGTTAAAAATGCACGGCAATCCTCATATAATAGGTATCGCTCTAAAATACACAGAAGACATCCCAGCTCTGCTCAGCACGCTTACAGAAATATATGGCCATATCAACGATCGAAGTATAAAAAGTCCCATTACCAGGATCAAAAAACGTTTACAAAATTTAACTACAGAAGACAGCACCAGCGAAGATCTAAATTTCACGGATGATAATGATATATAATCATTTATAGTTACTAAATATGTAACAAAATATATCAGCATTGAAAATTTTATTTTGGAATACAAGAAGTATTTTGATGCGCCAACAAGAATTACAAATCATTCTTCAGGACGTTGACGTACACCATGTACATGCAACAAATTACTAAACACACAACCCTAAAATTCATTTTTTGGAACACAAGACGTGTAATACCACATTCAGAAGAAATTCAAACCATTCTAGAAGGTATCGACATCTTTGTGTGTGTTGAATCCTGGCTTTCACCGGTTAGAAGTCTTCCACGTTTTCCAGGATTTCTGACACTCAGAAGAGACAGAACACATTCTAGAGGAGGAGGAATTCTCATGCTTATACGTAAGAACGTAGCTTATTGCGAAATTAACACTTTAGCATCTCCGAATGATTCCGTTGAGTTGTTAAGTATCCAATTAAATCAAATTAATCCCCCGCTCGATCTTATAGCATATTACTGAACCCCAGGTCATACTCTTTCACAAGTTCAGTGGGATCTCATATTTCAAGACGTAGACAAAGACAACTGCATTTTCATGGGCGACTTTAACGCTCACAACCAAATTTGGAATTGTGATTACACTGATTCTAACGGTAAAAGACTTGCAAACTCAATAGAAGCTCGCGACCTCTTTCTACACAACGATAACTCTTTTACACAGATAGCCATGCGCAGGAATACTAAATCTAACCTCGATTTAATATTGTCGTCTATTAATATCTCGGATAAAATAAGCGTAGAAGTGAAAGATGAGACCCTGGATTCTGATCACTTCCCCATTTCAGTCACTTACGACACTAATATAAATTATTACAGAACAAAATCTTTTAAATTAAAATCAGTTCGAACCAACTGGGATAGATTCAGAACAAACCTCGAAGCCTCGTACTCTGAATTTTTCTCATTTCAATATGAACAACTGCAGCCACATGATAAATATGATTTTTTTGTTAAAAGTATTACTGAGGCCCCTTCCCTGACCACTCCATCCAAGAAAAAGGAATCCCGCTTTCAATTTAAAAATCCAGTGCCCTGGTGGGACTCTGAATGCGACAAAGTTAAGAGGCTTCGTCGTGCGTGACTTAAAAAATAGGAATTTTCTAAAAATCTAGAGGATTTAATAAACTATAAAAAGTATTCTGCACTAGCAAAAAAAACTTTTAAAAATAAGAAAAGAGAATGTTTTCAAAAATTCGCTGAAAGCATCTCTTTTCGTACAAGTCACGACTATGTCTGGAATAAATGCAAAATTTTTAAAAATAGTTGCATTAAAATAACTCCCCATCAGGCATCTGAAAATTTACAACACAAGAATGAACAAGAATATGCTTTAAACAAAATTAGTCCTCCATGGGCCCAAACCAACCCTGACTGGCTTCCTCCCTGCCAATAAAATCAATTTTTAGACAGTTTCTTTGAATTCACCGAATTAACGTTGCCCTAGAGTCAAAAAATATAAAATCAGCCCCAGGTATGGATGGGATTGACTATGAAATTCTGAAAAACCTTCCCATAAAATTTAAGCTTGTACTATTATATTTGTTCAATTCGATGTACACTACGAACGATTTCCCGCGAAGCTGCTAAAACTCCTTCATCCATTTTATAAATAAAGTCGAGGGCAACGGCCTCCGCCCAATCTCTTTGACATCCTGCATTTGCAAGTTATTCGAAACCATGGTCAGAGCCAGGTTACAATGGTGGCTTGAATATAACAAGCTAATTCCTCCTAGCCAACTTGGTTTTAGGAAAGGAAAATCTTGTTCCGATAACCTAGTTAACCTAACCCTAAAAGTGGAGGAAGCTTTCAACGAAAAAAAGAAGTTCTAGCCGCTTGTCTCGACGTACAAGGTGCTTTCGACAATGTCAACAGCGACATATTAATCTCGAGGCTTGAAGCTCTAGGATGTCCCAAATGCCTCCTTCAGTTCATTAAATTCTTAACCCATGAACGACTAATCTTTTCAGACATAGAAATGTCCGAGCCTAGGAGGGTGTCTAAGGAAGTTCCTCAAGGAGGAGTGCTCAGTCCCTTACTCCACGTACTACATGTTTCCAACATTACAATAAATTTACCACGTAACGTCCGTATCTCACAATTTGCCTATGATATAGGAGTGTATGTGAAATATAGGTCTAACAAAAGAGCACAGAGCACATTAGTAAATGCGATTAATGTAATCAAGAAAACCCTCCGTGAATTAGGGCTCGTACTCACTCCAAATAAGACCAAACTTATTCGTTTTAATATATAGGCGGCAGCCGTTCAGTGTGTTGAATTTAGGGAGATTGAATTGGTAGCGGGTTGAATAGTTTAGTCGAATAGCACCCGCCCGGAAAGCGGGAAGGTCCGGGTTCGATTCCCGGCCTAGTCCACCCAATTTTTTCTCCCTTACAAATAATAAAAGAATTTTGCCAGGCACAACTGAAATTAAAATAGATAACTGTACTATAGCTTCCAGTGAATCAGCTCGCTTTCTAGGAATTATCTTCGATTACAAACTTAAGTTTAAAACGCATACTTATCTAGTTATAAAAGAATGTTCAAAAGCCCTTAATATAATCAAATTTCTCCGTGGCACATGGTGGCCATCCTGAAACCCTAATCACCTTGTACAAAAGTTTTGTCCGTTCTATCATCAATTATGGATCCTTTGTTTATTTCCCTACACAAAAATGCCTTTCCGATAAGCTCGAAAGAATTCAACACACTGCAATTAGGCTTGCGGTAGGCTATCGAAAAACTACTCCTTTAAACATCCTTATGGCAGAATTCAAGCTGTACCTTCTACATGACAGAGCTACTCAGCTATGCCACTGCTTCTTAGCAAAAGTTCTATCTAATCTAAATTCTCTCACGTACAAAACAATTAAAAGTTATTGTAACTTGGTCACTAAAAGTAGGCAAACAAAATGTACTAAAATACTCTGCCAATGTCTTAAGGCAACACAGGTTCTTCACGAAACGGACTCATATAGTAACTTTAACATCTATTGCAATGACTTCGAGACAAATATGACTTCGATCCCAATAGATACTACCGTAGGTACTCAAATTAGAGGTTGTAACAATGCTAATGATATTTTCAATGACTTACTCAGAAAAAGAGACACCTACACTATTTACACAGACGGTAGCAAAAGTCTCGGTTCTACTAGTGTTGGTGCGGCGTGTATCTGCCCTGAACTAAACATTAACTTAACGTGGTCCATCAACCCTTCTGCATCTGTTTACACAGCCGAATGTATTGCTCTATACAATGCTCTTGATATTGCATTAGAACATCTAGACCATAACTTTCTTATTTTTTCGGATTCACGCAGCTCCCTCCTAACGTTACAGTCTCCTACAACAGACATCAAAACCAATTCGTACATCCTAGAAATTAAAAGAAAATACAATCAGTTTATCAAGAATGAATACAATAGCTCCATGAAACTGGTTTGGATCCCATCCCATATTGGAATAAAAGGTAACGAGAATGCAGACAAATTAGCTAAATCTGTAACTCACTCTCAGACTCCTCTGACATTCCCAAAGTTCCTTATACTGATCTGCGTGAAAAATTTAAGAATAGAGCGAAACTACAAATAAATGGGTGCCTAAAAAATCAAGGTTTAGTCAAAGGTAAAGAGTCGTGAGAACGAGGACCTGAATCATGTAATCTGGCAATGCGAACTGTATAACCCTGAGAGGATTAAACTAATAAACTCATTACACAAATTGGGATTCCAAATGCCGTTAGTCATTGTAAGAAAATGCAACGTCCAGGTCATCTGGAAAACGTCGCCTGTCATCGCCATTGGGGATGTCGTGCGTAAGCCCTCGATGGATACGCCACAGGCCAAGGGTTTTGGGTATCGACGGACCCGAAGACTCTGGCGTCGTACCCGCCATAAATTAAAAGACTCTCATGTAGCTTTGCTGCATGTTACGGTTAGAAAACGTTTCCTCTAACGAGGAGGGTCAGTCTTGGACTACCCTTGTACAGAGACGGAACGCTCTTCAGTGCACCATCCAAATCCTGTATCAATCAGATTATTATATTTGTGAAATACATGTATTTCTTTATTTTGTAAATTTAATCTTACAATATCGACTTAGGACCAAAAGTATCCACCGTATCTATTTACAAAGGAAGGAAGTTACATTCTCAGTGTAGTAAAAGAGAAAAAATAAGAAGAGCTCCGTCTCTGGTTGATAATTTTTCATTAACTGAATTGTTGAATGCAACCAAAATGAGCTTTAGAAAACATGGTATGCATAAAAAAGCACACTCTCTTCAGCATCTAGAAAGTAATGAATCCAGTAAAAGCTTTAGATTTTTTTATAAATAAGGGTACAGCGCAAAACAAAAAGTGTTAACAGCAGAAAAAGCTTTAAGTATTTTTATCATGGCAGATTTGTCAAAATTTCAATATATTACTATTCGGAACGAAGCAATAAAATGCAACAGCAATCAATGGCCATCTTATTTTAAATTATTAGCAGAAAAAAATAATTGTTATCCGCCCAAAAATACGATAGAAATATCAGAAATGTATGCCAAAATAGATTTACAATGTTTGTTAGATCATACAGCTTCCCGAATAATAAAAAGTTTAGATAAAGTAGTGGAAAATACAGATTTCGTTCTTATATGTAAATGGAGTGTGATGGCGCATCAGGCCTACCCAGGTATAAGCAAATTCAACATGAACATTGTAACGTAGATGACGATGCTATTTTCATTTCGAGCTTAGTATCTCTAAGACTTGAAAGCAAATCAAATTGCGAAATATTATGGGAAAATCCAAAACATTCTTCACCTTGATTCTGTCGACCAATTCGATTTCGATTTATTAAAGAAAGTAAAAAAATCATTGATGAAGAAATTAATTGCATCCGCAACGAAATACAAAATTTGGTACCATTCAATATGAATACTATTCGAATAGAATATACCATGACATTGACCATGGTCAATAATAAAGTATGCAACGCAATAACAAATACTTCTGCAATGAGATGTTATACTTGTCAAGCCACACCAAGCCAGATGAATGATTTAAATCTTTTGAATTCTAAAATTTGTAATAGTTCTCATTATGCGTTCGGAATTTCATCACTACATGCTTGGATTCGGTGCCTGGAATGTCTACTGCACATATCGTACAATGTATCGTTTAAGAAATGGATTGCAAATACTGCGGATATGAAGAAACAGAGAAATGAAAAGAAAGAACAAATACAACAATTTAATGAAAAAATAGGTTTATATATTCACTATGTTAAGCAAGGATGGGGGTCGTCCAACGATGGCAATACTGCACGTCAATTTTTTTCCAACGCACAACTTTCGGCTCAAATCACTGGAATTGATGTAAAATTAATTAAAATGTTCCATATTATATTACAGATCATTTCTTCCCCATACAAAATAGACGTTAAAAAATTCCGGCAATATACACAAAATACGGCAAAATATTATGTAGAAAATTATGGGTGGTGCTACATTCATCTTCCGTACGTGAACTATTAATGCATGGAGCAGAAATAATACACCATGCATTGCTGCCAATAGGACAACTTTCTAAGGAGGCTCAGGAAACACGCCATAAAGATTTTAAACGAATTAGAAGTAGAAGTACCCGAAAATGTTCCCAAATAGCAACAAATGAAGGTACATATTATATCGACTTCTTTTAACGTCAGATCCATACATATTCAATATAAGAATAAGGTCAAGTACCAAAAAACATAAGACATTACATCCAGAAGCTCTAGCATTAATAATTAAATAATTTGAACTATAAAATAGTAACAATAATAACAACAATAATAATAATATTAACAATAATAATTCTAATATAATATTTTCATTGACCTATCTGTAACCTGACATGCCTACATTATCCAGTCCAAGTTTCATTCCAATATCTCTTACGGTTTCAAAGTTACATAAAAATGTCACTCAATTCTTCAATCCGGACCACTGTGCGGCGAAGTCAAAGACTCGAAGACGGTGGATTCCATGAAAATTTTAGAGTTGAAACAAGGATTGAAACGACGAGGTTTACGTGCCACCGGTGATAAGCCCGATTTAATAAAACGATTCCAGTTGGCCTTTTCCCTCGACAAAGAAAAGGTCACCAGACGAGGTACAAACGATGACGATGTTGATAACGAGGACGACGATTGTACAGAATTTTAATTTTGTTCCGTTGGCCATGCTACGAATATAGGCGTTTTGCGAGCTGCGCGCGATTTTCACGAATATCTTTTGTTTTTGCCTCGCTGGCGTGCGTTGCGTCTCCGGGTCCTTCTTCTCGTCCCAAGCGTTAACCATGACAGGCGTATGACGTAGCTCAAACGTTCTCATATTCGTAGTAAGTGTGTAGATATAGTGTTTGTTTTAATATACACCTTCAAACAACTAACTCAAACAGTTTTCATTAAAATACGACCGTGCGAGGCCGCGAAAAAATGTGGGCAACACGTCCTTTGCATTACGATCCATATATATCCATATGTAATAAAATTGATCCTTCAAGCCGGATTATATTACGGTACAATATTTAAACGAAACATCGTTGCATTTGAGAACGTCAATTTGGGCACGTCCGCAAATTCCATCAACGGAAAATTTCCAAACGCACGAGGCTTGGCGCATCCTATTTCGCGCTGCAAGAATCTCGGCAGCATCCAGGCACCTTCGAATTCCAGTGTGGACGCCAGAACAACGTCATGCTGTTCAACGACAAACCACCCGCTCGGGCATTTGAAGCTTTGAATATCGTCAAACCCAGGTAACTGTTTTTTGCTATCACCAACCAGACAATTGCCGTGATTTCGCAAAATGGCCACAGCATCAGGCGACATTGACAAATTAAAATGACAACAAAGCATCATTAAGGCTTCGTGCACGCGGATAAAAAATTATGCCGAATCAAATACGCAAAGAACGCCTGCTGTCGTATGTCAAATCGAAGAGCGATTAAAAAGGTTGGAAAATTAATGGGCTGATTATAACGCGGTGCAGTCGGAGACAGAGGAAACTGATGAAACCGAATGCACCGATAGAATTCAGCATTCCTGGTCGTATCCCAGGCATTCGACAAGGTTTGGCACACTGGCCTACTAATCAAGATCAAAGAACTATTACCATCGTCGTTCTACCCCATATTGAAATCATATCTCACAGGTAGATTTTACCAAGTTAAAACACAACAGGCTATATCTACTCTTTACCCTATTAAGTCAGAAGTCCCGCAAGGTAGTGTCATGTTTCCATGATCGCAACCGCGACATGTTCATGCAGAATTATGTCGCTACTCGTGCGGCTAAAAATACAATCGCGACTTGGAGCACTTTCTTCGGTCATTAACTGTCTTGTCGTGGATCAAATCACCGATAGGCTTCTGGGCATTGCAATAAAACGCACTGGTATGACTTTGCCACACAACATAAAATTGGTCGATCCGCGATTTTATGAATCATCGGACCTAGATATGCTAATCGGTGCAGAGGTGTTTTGGCAGTTGCTACACGTCGATCAAATCAAGTCAGCCCCAGATCATCCAACTTTGCAAAAAACGCAATTGGGATGGATCCTTGCCGGAAGGATCGCAAATCGACTTCAAGTCCAATTACCTCAATTCTGGCAGGTCGAAGAAATTCAAAATAACTCGACCCCACATTCTATCAATGAATTATTGTGCGAAAAACATTGCATCGGTAACTGCGTCGTTTTTATAATGTAGAGAAACGTCTTTCTCACGACCCAGATTTAAAACGACGATACGTCAAATTCATGCGTGAGTATCTTTCGCTAGGCCACGTAAAACGTATCGATGAGTGCAACGACTCCAACGATTTTCCGGCATTCTACTTGCCGCATCATTGCGTACTCAGGGAGTCAGGAACAACGTCCAACTTACGCGTGGTGGTTGACGGTTCGTGCAAGAGTTCTTCCGGTACATCGCTCAATGACGTATTAATTGTCAGGTCGGTTATACAGCATGATTTATTCTCCATCATAGCGAGATTTCGTACATTCGCTTACGTTTTCAAAAGTAGCGACCATGTTACTGCAAGAACACATTATAAAAATAGAAAAATGGCTCACAGAGAAACAAATAAAAGCAAACCCCAACAAATGTAACCACATCACATTCACTCTCTACAAGAAAAACTCATCGGACATTAAACTAAACAACAAGGTTATCCCTCAAACAAAACAGGTAAAGTACTCACGACTACACCTGGATTCAATACTCACACGGAAGCATCACCTCAAAGCAATAACAGAACACATATGAATCAAAAGAAGACAAATGTATTGGCTAACTAGCCAGAAATCTAAACTCAGCGTAGAAAATAAATTAAAAATTTATAAAACAATCATAAAACCAATATGGACCTATGGAATGCCACTATGGAGAACCACAGCAATGAGTCACATAACAAAACTAGAGTCACTAGAATCAAAAATACTGAGAACAGCAGTTAATGCATCGTGGTACTCAAGAAATGATTACATACGTAAGGACTTAAAAATCCGGAACGGTTATGGAAGAAATAACAAGATACGCGAAAAAACATAAAGAGAAAATGGAAAGAGTATTAAAAAGGAGACATCCTGCTGACCTATACACATAAAACCATAAAAATGAAACAATCACCATGAGGTGGCATTACATTGGAAACTGTCACCCACGTGCTATGTAAACCGTAACACATACAAGAATTTACCTAATGTCGAATGGACAAATTGTAAAGTAGCAATCAAAATAAATAAAAAAAAACTGTCGACATCGTCAAAATGTATCGGAAAATACTGGTGCAGGATTCTCAAACTCAATTGCAACGAATCTTCAGGGGAGATGATATTTCCGACGATCTCTACGCGTACGAGCTTACCACTGACACTGTCACGTATGGTACGGCTTCCGCGTTTTATTTGGCTACCAAATGCCTACAGTTTTTAGAGGAACAAGAAGCATCAAAATTTCCCGTTGGCTCTGGCATGTGCTTCGAGATTTTTATGTCGACGATATACTCACAGGTGCCGATAGTCCTTACGACGCGCGATCAAATAATATAATTACTAAGGTTAGAATGTTTTGAATTAAGTAAATGGACGTCTAATACAAGCGAGCTGCTACAATCGGTTGACGGTATTCTCAGTTCGGGAATGATTGAGTTCGACAAGGATGCTCAGTCACGAATTTAGGGAGTCCAATGGAACCCCGTCAACGACTCGTTTCGATTTCGTATCGATCACGATCAGCAACGTGATCGCATTTCAAAACGCACGATGCTATCGGAAATAGCAAAATTGTATGACCCGCCTGGCTTAATCAGTCCCATCGTGATAACAACAAAATTGCTGATGTAAGAAATTTGGAAGCCAAACCTTAATTGGGGTGAGACTGTCCCTATAAAAGTTCATTCACGTTGGGCTCGATTCAAGGATCAGTTACCCTACTTAAACCGATTAAGGATATCGCGCGCGTCAAATTTTCCACGTCGGTCGAAATCCATGGATTTTGCGACGCCAGTTAGAACGCACATGGCGCATGTATATATTTATGCTCACGATTACCCGACAATACCTTTCGAACGGAACTGTTGTGCTCCAAGTCGCGTGTAGCTCCTCTGAAGGCTACCTCGTTGCCTCGATTTGAGCTATGCGCGGCTTTGTTGCTGACTCAACTGCTCCACAAAATCGCTTCTTCAATCTAGACGTTTGAGATGCGCAAAATTCTTTGGTCGGACTCAACCATTACCTTGAACTGGATTTCATCCTGTTCTCGCAGGTGGTCCACATTGGTCGCGAATCGTGTCGGCGAAATCCAGCGTCTAACCGATATTGCCGATTGGCGTCGTGTGCCTGCCAATGAAAATCCCGCCGACTGGATATCTCGTGGAGTCGAAACATTTACGTTGTTGGTGTCTTCGTTGGTCGCGGCCAAAAGAGTACTAAGATACCTAAAGGGAACTATCGATTTTCGCCTTTGTTACCAGAAAACAGGTCTCAAAATTACAGGTTCCGTAGATGCAGATATTGCAAACGACGAGGCAGACAGAAAATCATATACGGGCTTTGCATTTGTATTAGACAACGCTGCAATTAGTTGGAAGAGTAAAAAACAATGCAATATTTCAATCTCAACGAGTGAAGCAGAATATGTGGCATCGTCAGAAGCATGCAAAGAAGCAAGGTTTTTAAAAAATTTGTTATTCGAAATTTAACGAAGAAATACCTGTAAATATGTATGACAATCAATCGGCTCAAGCCTGGCAAATGAACAAATGCCGCACAGTAGAACCAGGGCTGTGGAGTCGGTGTCGGAGTTCGGGAGAAATTTCTTATCACCAGAGTCGGAGTCGGAAAAGAATATGCCAACTCCGACTCCATGTTAGTAAATTTTATAAAAATCAGAAATGTGCTCAAAATAATCGAAAGTTGTAATAAAATTAAATAAACATTAAACATACTATTTCTCTTAGTAGCTGCAGCAATCACGATGATAGGTTTTGTATTTTATGGTGCGTAAAGTATTATGTGATAGACAGTCAGTGTTAGATTTGAAGGCTACAGGTCGGAAACAGATTCGTATCGACCATAATTCGTAGGAGGCCACCGAATAAACGCACCTACAGCCTACAATCTCTCTGTTCTTCTTTTGTCCGTCCATACTTCCAACGCCAGATTTTTTTACCTTTTGTGAGTATGATTAATATTTATCTACCTACTATTTTTATTTAAAAAAAAGTTTTAGCTAATTTAAAAAAATTAAATATTTTTAGATACTTATATCCCTTTCACAGATTTGCAATGTCAAAGAAAGTGTTACCAAAGTCGGCAGTTTTTGAACACTTTACAATTACAACAGATGGAAAATATTATCAGTGCCAGTGTTTTGTAGAAGATGATGGTAACAAATTATGTGAAGCAAAAATTAGTAGTTATAGTAGTTCCGAAAAAAAAGATGCACCTACAAAAGCATCAAATTTAAAAAGACATTTGCAACGTTTTCATCCTAAAGTGTTAGAAGAGGTAAATAAGCAAGACACCAATGCAAAAATTCCATCTACTTCAGCGTTAAAAAAAGATCAGAAATCTAGTGCAGCACAGGCACAATTATCCAAATTCTTTACTACTGATAAGATAACAGTAACAATGACCCCGGAAAAGTTTAAACATTTCAAAATCGAAATGGTGGTGCAAAATAGTGTGCCTGTAACCTTTTATTAACAATCGGCGTTTTTAGGCTTAAACGGGGAAATGGCTAGAAAACTGGGAGTTTCTCTAGAAAGAGAATGTATCAGAAGACTGGTAATGAAAGAGGCTAGAAACAAAAAAGAAGAACTTCGAAAAAGTCTGAAAGATCGCTTTATATTTATTAAAATGAATACATGCACGCGACACAGAGTGAATTATTTTGCCATTAATGTTCGATTTGTTGATAAACATAATAAAATTCTAACTCGGACATTGGGAGTAAAAGATACTCGAGCACATCACACGAGCGATTATCTCCAGAAGTTGGAGCAAAAAGTGTTAGACAATTTTAACATCAAAAAAGAGCAGATTGTGACAGATAATGCTTCAAACATGTTAAGTACAACAAAGAAAATGAATAAAGCTAATGAAGATAATACAGAAATATTGGAAGACAATGATGAAATTTTTAGTGACCTAGAAACAGAACAAACAATGGAAGGTAACGAAAATTTGGATGATATTGTAGAAGAAGCATCGAAGATATTTCAGATTCAACATATGCGATGTGCTGTACATACATTACAATTAGCAATACGAGATGGATTAAAAGATCATCACGTAGTTACTCTGATTGAAAATCTGAGACAAGTGGCTGTTGCAGCCAGAACTCCTAAAATAGATGCTATTCTGAAAGGACGTGCTAGCAAAGGAATTATTTTAGATCAAGCTACGCGCTGGGGAATCACTTATTTAATGGTTAAGCGTTTGCTTGAATTAAAAGCCTTCCTTGAAGATCTCGATAACCAGAATGTTTCGTTAACTGAAAGGCAATGGGAACAAACGGGAAAATTAGAAAACGTCTTGTCATACCCTTATGTTGTCACCCTAAAGCTACAAGCTGAAGATCTGACTCCTGGAAAATTTTTGTTAGTGTGGGAAAGTTTGATGCATCAGCTAAACAAAACTGGAGGATTCATTGCCGATGCGATTGTATCTTCAACGAGAAAAAGAGAAAATCAGTTATTGGATAATAAAATTTTGTTAGCTGCTAATTACGTTGATACAATGAATCGAATTTTTCTAAATAACGAATAAATTGCCTTAGGGAAAGAAACACTCTATGAAGTAGCAATTCGCTTGAAAATGTTACAGGTACCTGAAATTAATGAATCACAGGATGAAAAAGTTGGATGCTATGACAGCTCGGAACCATCTTCTTCAAATGAAGGGTTAGACTTCGATGCATATTTAGATAAATTATAACGTTTAAAAGTAAAGCGAAGACGTTTAACAAGTCCAGAAAATGAACCAGTAGAAATTCAAAAAAGCAAATTTCAAGAGGAGTTTTTAAAAGGATTCACAGAAATTGAAAAATATGACCGTTTATCAAAACTCAATGTAGAAGAAGCCATCGCTATTTATCCACAAATTATTCGCGACGCAGCCAGATCTGTGACGGCAATGCCCCCGACACAAATCAGCGTTGAAAGATTATTTTCAGCATTGAAAATAATTAAAATGGATTTAAGGGCATCTACGAAGGAGGATTTGATTGAAGCAATTCTTTTTCTTCGAACCATTTTCTAAAAAACCTGATTTTTAATTTTATTTTGTTTTTATTCAAATGAAAAGAACTTTACTCTATATTAATTTTTTATTACTTGTTTTTGTTTGTTTCTTCGAATTTATTTATGTGAAATAAAAAATGCTTGAATGGCGATTTAATTTATTAATTAAGTTTAAAGTTTTTTTTACTATATATTAAATATTAGTAATTTAGTTGTATATATACATATACTTATTATGTGAACAATCTATTATAAATGCAGGAGTCGGAGTCGGAGTCGGAAGTAAAAAAAAAGAGGAGTCGGAGTCGGGCATTTTGACTGCCGACTCCGCAGCCCTGAGTAGAACAAACCATACAGATATAAAAAATCTTCATACGGGAAGCAATTGACTCATCGATCGTAAACTGCATTATATAAGTTCAGATCAAATGGTACTGGATATTCTAATGAAACCGTTGCAAATGAACAAACATGAATTATTCACTAAAAGGCTTACGATTGACTCGCAAGCTGCAGTGATTATGAGGGAGTGTTGGAACGGTAATAATCACAGCATCTAACGAGTCGAATAGAAGACAATGTACTCAGAAAATTAATTATGTATATGACCAGCATGTGGCGTGACCGCGTTCATCAAATTGTAAAGCCACGCCTAAATCCTTCTTCTCGTTTCGACCGCCGATCAATTAAGTTGGTTTATTAACGCATCTCTACAGGGTTACAGAGTACTCGGTCATTTAAGTCTTCCAATATAAATCCCAACACAAAAATTAATAATTCATACTGAAATAGCAGATCAAAATAGTATAAATTGTGTTCCATTACAAGATATTCCAATATTAAATGTCCCTTCTACGCAACATCCAATTAAAACAATAAATGCATCAACAAATTGAAATCAACAATGACTCCATATTTTCAAAACACACCACGCTGATCCTGACTACTTACCACATACTCAATTATTGTTTTCAACGACAGAATACAAAGATGCAGTTATTAGTTATACAGGGTGTTTCGCCATCCCTGTCAAACATTTTAGGGGGTGATTCTACAAGCCAAAATAAGACGAAACTCAAGAATAACAATATCGTGTTCGAGGCTTCATTTTTTAGTTATCGATGTTTAAAGAATGTGCCAAAAACGCCTGTCACGCGGCAGCCTTCCGTACACGCGCAGTGGCTGTCATCGCACGACAAGTTCACCGTGCAGAGCGGTCACTTGCCGATGTAACAGTTCACCGGCGCACCACGTCGCGATCGAACGTCTATGGAAGGCCAAAAAATACTACTTAAGAAACACACCGTAGGTGAAGCTCTACAATTATCGCGAGAGGCAGATGAACAATCAATGGAGGAAACTGAGGACATAAATACAACTATGGACCCAGTTGGAACGCCAAATCGAGAACAAACGGGCGCGAGCAAATGGGAATTTGTCACGCCATATAATGTTAACAAACTGAAGAAGAGGGAAATCGATCCATTAAGAAAAAATGAAGCAAATCAAGAAAAACATAACAAATGGCTACACAACAACATTCCACTGAGAAACTCATACTCTTCGCTATCAGAAATTTCGTTAGACGGTAATAGTAACGTCGCACCCAAGCCACCAGCTCCTGCAATCAAACCCCCACCAATACATATTGAAGTTAAAATTATCGAACCGCTGACTGAAGTACTAAACAATATTGTAGGAAAGGAAAACTATACACTAAAACATATAAATGAAAATAAAATTAGAATACAAGTTGATACTCCTTTAGAACTTTAGAAAAGCAACATTGGCATTAAAAACTAAAAATTCAGCGTATCACAGTTACCCAGTTAAGCACTACAAAAGTTATATCAGAACTAGCTAAACTAGAACACAAAGTAAGGACTATCAAAAATATAATAAAACAAGGTACGAAACAGCCACATCCACTATTTTTTATCGAACTGGAGCCTAAACTGAACAATAAAGACATCTATGAAATTAACAAAATCCTGAACACAATAATAAGAGTCGAACCACCCAAGCCAAAGATAGAACCACCCAGTGTATGCGGTGTCAAAGCTTGGTCATACACCAAATTATTGTAATTGCGTGCCTGCATGTGTAAAATGTGCTCAACATCACCTAACACACGGCTACCCAACTAAAGGAAAGGTCACACTTCGCATTGAGCGGTCGAAGTGTAAACATCGGTCTGAATTCAATGCCCATCGTGTGTGTTTACTTTCAGTAGTGTTATAGTCCAAGTTTTCTGTGTTTCCTTAAATACTGTGAATACTGAAAGAACATGGTCCTACTTTGATGGGGCCGGGCAAATCGTCTGCACCGACAAATCACTACCCTCTTGCAAATAACAATCTCACAAGAAACAAATATAATATGGACGACGATGAGAATTTCATTCTGCCTAAGAAAACGACTCGCATCAACAGACAAACCACGCCGCATCCTATCCCAACTTATAATCCACTAATACCTCTCGCCGATCTTCCTCCTACATCTACCTCAAATCTCAATGTGTCAACACATTCTGTGAAACGAACGCCCCCGATGTATATCGACCAAACGCCTTCCGAAGATAATAGTGCCGCAATAACAAATAAGCTAAACCTCAACAAAATATCGGCATCTTTCCGCAGACGTAATGATAAACAGTATATTCTTTTCAAAGCGAGATGGTGACGACAAAATTGAAATGCGGGGAATGTATTGGAATGGAAAATAATAAAAGAGTCACAATTTTAAAATGAAAAGATAAACGCGACGTTTTAATCCTTTCTGCGAAACATTCAACTGATATGGTAAATGTTAATACAAAAAGAGGGCTTTGCCGCAAGCCAAAAATTGTGGTTGAATACAGTGCGGGAAAAACCGGCATTGACCTCTCGGATCAAATGAATGCTTACAATAGCCCTCTACGAAAAACAATAAAATGGTATAGAAAATTAGCCTTCGAGCTTTTATTGAACGCCTCTGTCGTAAATGCTCCATTTATGTTCGAAGAAGTAACCGGAAGGAAAATGTCGGTTACGAGATTCCGCAAGAATTTGGCAGCTGCACTTACAAGATACTCAGATGAGGAAATTCCAACTCAGGTAATTGCAAAACTCATATATCGATTAGAAAAAGAAGAAGGAAAGGCGCATAAAGTCCAAAGATATTGCTGTGAATACTATAATATGAACGCAAAAACATTCGATTGCAAAACAGCTAGAAATGTAACAAGGAAAGTCATGACTTTCTGGAATACGTGCAAAGGCAAACCTTATCTATGTTTAAAATGTTTTACTAAAATAAATTAAAAAAGTGTAAATATGTCTTTTCATATTATATGAATTAGAAAACTTATTTTTTAAATTTGATACTGTCGATCCCAGGGATCGATGTTGCCTAAAAGAAAAGTTCAGTGTCGGTCCCCAGGGACCGACGCCGCGTTTAACGTGTTAACCATGGGATTTAGTACTGAGTCCAACGTCTCGATTTCTAAAGTTACTGTAGCCATAAAACAATTACACATCTGCCTCGAATTAAACAGCGAGAATACCTTAAACTATCAACACAGCAGTGGAGGCTAATGGACGAGAAAATGCCACACTTGAAGCTAAGGGTATTGGTGATGTTATAATTAAAACCATTGTTGGCAAACGAACACAACATGTCACTTTACAAAACGTATATTCAGTGTCACATTAGGAAGAACTTATTGTCATCAAAGAGTTGCTGAGGAAATTTAATATGACTGAGTCTGAGCCAGTAGCTACTCCCATAGTTGTGCAGGCCAACCTGCAGGAAAGTAATAATGAAGACTTGCGTGATAAAACATATCAAGAGTTGTTAGGATTTATGTATGTTGCTGTATGCAGTAGACCTGACATATCTCATTCCGTTAGTATACTCAGCCAGTATAATTCAAGGCCAAGGGAGTGTCACTGGATGGCTGCAAGGAGAATCCTTCGATATTTAGCAGACACTGTGGATTACTGTATAACATATAAAAAAGAAAGCCCAACTTTGGAAATATATGCAGATGCTGATTGAACAGGCTCCAAAGCAGATAGAAAATCCTATACAGACTTTGCGATGATATACTGTAATGGGGTTGTTAGTTGGGAGTCTCGCAAGCAAAATATGCGAACCAAGCACATTGATGTGCATCACCATGTTGTCCGTCAACAAGTAGAAAAGAAAGTATTGACTGTTAAATACAGAAGTACTGATTTAGTGATTGCATATGTGCTTACCAAACCTTTGCCCAAACTAAAGCATGATTTTTGTGTAGTGAACTTAGGACTCAAATCCTTGTGATTTTATATTTTGAAATTCTTTTTTTTATTTACATTACTTAACCAAAATATCTACCAAGGAATGAACAATTTTTGTTAATATTTTTGTATAAGAAATTAGATTAAGTGGAGGTGTTAGTACATGTGTACTCGTAACCCGTGAGTGGTAACATTGGGCCTGACAGACCCGACGATATCTACAGAGCCATATTTGTACTATTAGGAATACGTTTCTCCTTTTGACCATCAGAGCACCTTCCTATAAAACCTTTACAATAACAATCCGGCAAACATCTAATGTTTACATTCAGTTGCTCTTGTGTATTCAAATAGTAAAGTGCCTCCTGGATCTCACAGGCCCAGCGTTACCACTCGTCAAACTTTTTTTATAAATGGTTTCATCCTTTTACCATCAATATTTTGACTTTGATTGGCAAGAAGATGTTGAGGTAGTGCATAATATGTTAAATGATAAAGAATTAGACTTAGACAACTTACAATTAGTGTTTGTTTGTGATGATGAGGATACCGATACCAATTTTTATATCACAAGTGATCATGATTCACAGAGTGAGGAGGAATATCAGATAAGAACTTACATTATTTTTTATTTGTTTATACTTATTGACTAATTTCTTTGTAATAGCATAATAATAATCCTTTTTTCAATTTACAGAGTGATTTGGAGGAAGATGAAGTGCAGGCATGCAGCAGTAATGTATTCATTGGGAAAAATAAGACGACTAGCTGCAGGAAAGAAAATCCACTAGTTACCGTATGTACAAAGAAACATGATATTGTATCTCATTTGCCAGGTGTTATTGGATCTGCTAAAGGTGCAAAATCCCATTACGATTGTTCGAGTTCATTCTTCACATCTAACATGATAAATTATATTGTGAAATATACTAATATCTATGTCCAAATAATAAGTCATAAGTATGAGGATCCAAATAAAGTTGCAATGACTGATGTGACAGGAACAAAGTGCGTGATCAGGCTTTTGTACCTTGCTGGTGTTGCACAAAGAAGGTAGAACAAACATAGAATAATTCTGAGATGACGATGGGACTGGAATGCCATTATTTATTGCAAATATGTCTCTACAAAGATTCAGGTTTTTATTGAGAATTTTATGGTTTGATGACGAACATGATCAAAATGAAAGGTCCAAAGAAGATAATCTAGCACTGATACGGACATTATTTGAAGATTTTGTTGCAAATTGTTTCAAATCATATTGTGTAGGAGAATATGTAACACTAGACGAAATGCTTCCTGCCTTTTATGGTAAATGTGCATTTACAATTTATATGCCAAACAAACGCAGTAAGTATGGATTAAAAATATAACCATTAGTAGATGCAAGAATGAACTATGCTGTGAATCTCAAAGTATATGCAGACAAGCAACCTACAGGGGAATTTGTAGTAAGCAATAAACCAGATGATGTTGTTGAATGTTTATGCAAACCAATTTATCACACAGGAAGAAATCTTATGATTGATAATTGGTTTTGTAGTTACCCAATTGTTATAAAAATGCTAAAAGACTATAATTTAACTGTTGTAAGGACTATGACAAAAAATAAGGGAGAGCTACCAATTGAATTCACAAACCCCAAAAAGCGTATCATTTCTTCAAGTTTGTTCGGGTTTCAGAAAGATGCAACAATAGTATCTTATATTCCAAAAAAATATAAGGTGGTTAACCTTATTTCAAGTATGTATCACAACTCAAAATTGGATGAAGAAACAGGAGACAAAAGAAAACCAGAAATTATCACTTTCTACAATGCAACAAAAGGTGCTGTTGATGTGTTAGCTTATAAGTGCACTGAATATGATGTTTCATGAAACTCCAGGAGGTGGCCTTTGACAATATTCTTCGCATTATTAAACATTGCCACAGTCAATTCTCACATAGTATTTAAATCAAATAATTTATCTAATGAAGAGCGCAGGAGATTTATAAAAAGCCTTGGTAATATGTATACATATATACTTTCATATTGTACCTGGTGTACTAATTTTTGTGTTATTTTTTAGCTAAATGTTTAATTCAAGACGATCTAAAGACAAGAGCAAAAAACAGATATTTAAACAAAAATATGAGGGCTCTGGCACAAAAATATTCTAACATGGAAGTGGCAAGACCACAACCGCTAGAGGAGAATAAAATAGGAAGATGTGCCTACTATAAGGACTCCAACTCAAAATACTACTGTGCAAAATCAAAATATTATAAGTATGATTGCCTAAAGCACGTTGTAATGATATGTCCTGATTGCAATGATGATAATATTATATGATTTTTAAACACTTATTTGGAAATTAAATTTTTTCTTTTGTATTTGCCTAATTGCTATTATTAAACGATTTTCAAATTACCAAGAAAGTTTTTTTTCATCAATAACAGATTTATCAATAACTGTAAAATAGGAGAAAAAAAGTTTATCGAAAAACTCAAAAAGAAACAATTTTTAAGCAGTTTTGCATACTGGGTCTCCTAGACCCAACATCACCACAAGTGGAATTTTTTA